>JAVQJF010006582.1:0-86277 GCA_036023855.1 Gadopsis marmoratus
TTCTGTTTCTACTCCGTTTGACTCTATTTCGTGTGAAGTTAAGCGGACTGAGAAAGAAAAGGCTGAGTCGATCGATGCTGTAAAACACCAGAATCATCTGTCAGGTTTAAGATGACCAACCTTTTCTTTTAAATCATCTTCTCTGCCATTAGGAGATGCACCAAAAAATGGCGCCTGCTGCCTTTCTGCATTTTCTTCCTTTCTTTCTTCAGATGTTTTTTTACAACGCCGGCGTGATTTTCCAACCCAATTTAATTTGATGGGTTTGGTGATTTATTTTATATTATTATTATTATTATTTTGTATTTTTAAACACGAGGTTATTTGACGATTTGAAGCTTTAATTCAGTAAAGAAAACACACACACACACGTTGAACAGGTAATTGTTACAGTTGATTGGTAAGTGTGTGATTTGCTGTCACATCAACTTGAGTGACCCTCAGCCTTCATCCCCACTGCGCGTCTTGATTAGTTGCATCCCCCCCCCCCCTTCAAAAAAAAAAAATATCCAACGGTTTTAACCCCCTCATCCCAATCTGTCACACTTAAAACAGACCCGTCTACCGGTTGCACACACCCGCTCAATAATAATCACCCTGTCCGAGATTTAATTATTCTGAATGTTTTTCTGCGGATGAACTCCGAGATAATCCGAGTGGCGTCTTGGAGCTGCAGTTTGCTTTCGACGCTCCGGCCTCCTGAATCAGCAGCAGGTCTCCCCTCGGGTTTTTTTGTTTTGTTTTGTTTTTTTTAAATCATCTCTTCTGCCCGTTTGCCGAAATGAATTGCGACCAATGCTGCATTATTATTGCTCTGCAGAAAAGCAACGCCGTTTTAAGCTACAGGGGGAGGAATTGAATTCGCGTAGACGTGGCTCGATTTAAAATAAAAATATATAAAAAATACAGGTCACACACAGTCTGTCACCATAATACTCGAAGACACGAGGTGAAACGCGTTGGTTTATTGTCCTCTATACGTGGCTCCTGTCTGCAGGCAGAGAGAAGAGGCCTAAATGCTTCTGCTGTGGAATAAACCAGGGTGGAAGCTTCACTCGCTGTGTCCTCGGTGGCAGCTCTGAAGAATCACCCCATGAATCATGCAATAACGAACAGGGTCATTCTGCTGTCAGGGGGGGAGAAAAAGCTCCACTTTAGCTTTGAAGCCTGTCTTTGTTTCCAGTCATCAGACCATCATACTGTCACTTTATCAGCTTTTTATTGTTGGCTGCTGTATTTATCGGATGCTCTGTGCATTTACATCGTTTCCGTGGCTCAGATTGATGTTAATCAGAAAGGCTTTGGTGTCTGTTCTCTGAGGAAAGCCTTCTTCTCTCTGGCATTTCTTTCAGCCTCTCGGTGGCTTTTATTTTTTAGCCCCAGCACCGATCTTTAACCGCCGTGTTCCCTCTTTTTAATGGGAACGGTTTTGCAAAAGCCTTTTTTTTTTTTTTTTTTTTTTTTTTTTTTTAAATGTGGTGTGCAGGCTTCCGTCTTTTATTTCTGCGACTCCTCATTTCGATACAGGCTCGTCATATTAAGAAAAAAAAGTCATAAAAACAGAATCGATACTAAAAGTTACACTCACCCTGCTGTCGACGACTGTAAAGTTCTTTGTCTGCTCGGTTTCCTCCAGGAGAAATAATACAACTCAGCGCAGATAAACGACGTCCCGGCGGATAGAAAAAACGCACAAAACCGAGCTGGAGCTGCAGCAGCCGTGTTCAGAGGCAGAACAGTGCGGGGAAAAGTTAAACGTCGAGTGCCTGCATCGGGTTTTGAAGCGGTGCGACAGTGATGGAGGAGGAGGAGGTGGAGGAGGAGGAGGCTGCATGTGCGCCTTTTAGGATTTGTTGGTGTGTTGTGAGTGAAGTGGTTTGAGTTGGATTTTGTACAAACTGCCAGCCAATGGGAGCCGCAGGACCGAGCTGAGGTCTGTCTCCGTCTCTCACACCGGTGGGGAGGATGAGGGCTTTTTTTTTTTTCTTTCTTTCTTTCTTTCTTTCTGGGAAACAAATGTCTCCAGCTACTTTTTTTTTTTTTTTTTTTGACGCACAGTCCTCAGCCAATGGCAGCGAGAGGGCGACTGACAACATCCCCATCCCACCGCAGAGAGGGTGCACTGATAATGAATAAATGTGCCGGTGGATGACGAGAAGTGGAGTTTAAACCGAGGAAAAGTCAGTTTAGTCACCTTTTTATTTATTACATTTTACATTTGACATGCTGTTATCCAGTGGCTGCGTTAAAGTGAGGAAAGTTACATGAAACCTGGGGGGAGGAGGGAGGAGGGAGGAGGGAGGGTAAATATATGCGCAAATAAAGAGTTTTCTTAAAGTATAAACCATGCATGTGTGAAAATATACTCATACTTTTAAAATATTTTCCAGTGCATCACTTGGCTCCACTGAGTGCCTAAAAGCCATCCAAAAACAAAATGTTAATTCTATTTTTAAAATAAGAACATTAAAAAAAAAAAAAGTTCCAGGAATATTAAAGCACCTTAACGCGAAACGAGGAAAAACAAACAAAACAAGACAAAAAAGCTTTAGGTGTGTGTGTATAGGTCTGTATGTTGTATAAATTAGGAAAGAAGAATGAAGATAAACCTCCTGTCGTGCAGCAGGTCTGTCTGTCTGTCTGTCCGTGTGAAGGCTGCACCGTCCTCTCGCATTCCAGCGCGTCGCGGGGAAAAAAAGGGGGATTTAGAGCGACTTATTTTCTTAAAACTGTCCTCCCGTGGACAGTGCCGTCCAGTCTGCCCCCATCAGCCCTCACACAGGCCCCGCACCGCCACGCACACCCCGAATATTTCCAGGCGAGCTCCCACCGAGAGACGCCGAGGACTTCCAGGCACCGGAGCCTGCAGCGTAGCGCACCCAGGGATGAGGAGCCATGGCAGGGGGAAGAAGGCAGATTGGAGGCCGGTTGTGCAGCTGGAGACCCGCGGAGCTCATTTCGCCTGAAACACGTCCTTGCAAGAGGAAGCTGTGACATAAGATAAAAGACAACTATGAAGGTGAGCTTGTTTTATTTTATTATGTCATTAGATCAGATTACAAGAGAGTGCATTTCTGAAGTTCCGTGTTGCCACATAGGAGAATCATCATTATAGGCTGATAATAATAATAATGATGATGATAATAGTGCGTCGTTGTTCTTTTTTATTTGATGTGATTTGATATAATAGTTATTTAGTTTAGGGTTCGTCGTATTTCACATTTTAGTGGAGGGACCCACAAGCTGCACGAGCCAAATAAAGCCTCCTCCATGTCACTTGAATTTTGAACCTGCGTGCCCATCTCAAAATAATATGCCGAGGGTTTTTGTCACGGCTTGGTAAATGTATCATCTTAAGAGGCTTTGTGGGAACACCTACACACACACGCACGCACACACACACACACACACACCCACACACACACACACGCACGCACGCACACACACTGCGCGCTTGCACGGACACACCCGTTCACTTCAAGCAGATTTGAATATTGATTTAGATTTATAAACACAGGCGCACCGTGGGTTTTTATCAATCGTCATTCGCCGCTCTGTGCGGAAGGCCAGAGTCAAAGGTGCAGCCGGAGGAAGAAGCTGCAGCCTCGCACCAACCGCTGCGCTGCCATCAACTTCGTACCAACTCCGTGACATCTCTGTCGGCAGGTTTCGATCAGAGGAAGCGGCTGAGTGGATCATAACCCTGGATTTCTGTCGACAGCACAAACACGAGGTTTGGTGTCCGCAGAGGGGGAAGTTTGGCTGCGCCCGGCTGGAGGAGAGGAGCTGCAGCACGTTCAGGTAGCCCAGTTGGATTTCCCTTAAATCTGTTTGTGTTTTTACGTCCGGATAATACTCATGCAGTTTGTCGTGTAAATCGGATGGAAAGAAAGTGGAGTAGAATCACATAAACAAACCTGTTTAGGTTGATTTGAATTTGTCCAAAAAGGAATTAATGTCTCGTATCACGGAGGGCATCTTCGGACGGGTGGAAGCACCAAGTCTTGGGTAGTTTTTAATTTTGTAGCTTTTTTTCTTTATGGCCGTCACAAAGGTCACCGCAGCAGACTCCAGCCAGAAACCATCATGTTCAGCTCAGGAGGCAAAGTTTAAATTAAAACACTTACAGCTCCTTTAAAAAAACAACAACAACTGTTCTATACTCTGTTATAATTCACGCCTTAACCACGTGGGCCCGCACGACGAGCGTTTCTAGTTTCTGAACGCAACATGGGGATAATCAGTTTGCAGATTCAAAAAAAAAAAAAAAAAATTAAAGCTCAATTTTTAAGAATATGCAAATATGTCCTCGCACTTTAGCAGCCGCGTGGTAATGCGCCCTAACGCGAGACTTTCAAACTGTTGCGTGGAAAATCAGTGACGCGTGATGCTGCTATCTGCTGGATCTCACCGTTTAAATTGCTAAATATTTTATTAAAGTGTAACGCCGGGCCCTCCGCGGGGACTGCGTGTCTTTAAAAGGACGTTTAAAGGGAGACGCAGTTAAACGCCTCTGGCGAGCAGCGGCTCCCACTGACTCCCGGCTAATTGACGACGTCGGCTTTTATCTCCGCCTCTGCTGCGCTGAACCTGCGGATCTGAGCCTGCTGCAACCTGTGATCCCCGCCGGTCCGCGTGTAGCCTACATCTCTGCTACTACTGTGGACGGGCCTGGATGTTTGACCGTTTGGCCTCCAAAAAAGAGAATTCTTATTATTTCATCATTGCATAATCACATCATAATTTCCTGCTCTGCGCCTCGTGCAGGCGTAACAAGAAGCGAGCAACACATTATAGAATAGAAACATGTATGACTTTAAGATTAAATGGAACAAATGAAAGCACAACAGCCCGCCGTTTTAAATGTTTTTTATTTTGTAGTAAAATTATTGAGTTTAAAGCTGGATATTTACGACACACACATATACACATGCATACATATACACATACATATACACATACACACACACACACACACACACACACACACACACACACACACACACATCTGCTTTCCTCCTTGCTTAATATTTGCATGGCATTGGAATGGCGTGGAATTCATTCTGAGCTTCAAACAAGAGCCAGAAAACCAAGTGGGAATAAAATCCAATAAATTCAATTCATATAGAAATGCTGATAATCTGTAATGTCAAGAAAAGCTTTTCTGTCTGCATTTGGGATATAAGTCACCTCTTGGCTTTAAAACAAGAATATACTTTAGAGTCACTTTTATCAACCTTGCTTATTTTTTCCCCTTTTCGGTTATTAAAAACAAAGTTACTATTAATACCTCAACTATTAGCTAAAAACATTATTTTAAACTCTTTATCATTATTTTGAATGAAAAATTGAAGCTGTCATACAAATGTAGTAATAATGCTTTTAAATGTTCTTTATTGTTTAATTTAGGGTCATGTCTATGTATCAATAAGCAAAAATAATAAAACCACTGATGTGCAAATCCCCCCCCCTTTTTTTTTTTTACCTGAATATAGAAGGTAATTGTTGTGGATAGATATGTTGCGAGTGTGTGGGTGACAGGGAGAGAGATGAGCTGAAGTAGGATAATCACAAGCTGTATTTTAATTAGCCTGGCAGGTTTGATGGATCCTTTGCTGCTGCTTTGCAAAAAAAGGTGCACAGCATAGTGAGCAAGGTGTTTAAACTGAGCACTTTCCCCACACTGTCCCCTTATCACAAAGGAAGGGAAACCTTTGTGTAATGTAACATGTAACTGACCCTAGAGGTCATCAAAACACATTCAGTCTCCTCCCCAGGGATTAAAGGAGGACAGACCCCATTTAGTGTCAGTTTGGGAAGAGTTTCCTGACACAGAGGCACAGATAGATTCTCTGGCAGCACTCTGCATCTGGGATTTTATCTCTTTAATTATTCACAATGTTACAAATTTAGTTTTGGTTCAAAGTTCTGCTTAAAATGATTATAGCGAATGCTTATGCTACTACTATATGAGTCTGCGTTCTAGTTTAAAAAAAAAAAAACATTTATTTTTTAGGCTGTACTCCGGTAATGAAAAGGTGTGCTGATCATGAAATTACGGGTTTATTTTCCACACGCATCTTCTCAGTGATTTCAAATGTGGTGCCTCGATAATGCCGCAGCCGTGCGTGTTTGCCAAGTTTGCTCTCTCCATTAATATGACATGCCTTTTTAATTAGCGCCATAATTGTTTGTGTTGTGTTTGTGCAGGAGTTCGCCAGCAAACAAACGGATGCAAGTAAACACACTTGCCTTCAGATCATCAATGAGGAGACAAAGTCAAGTCTGGTGGAATAACCCCCCCCCCCCCGACAAGGACGAATATAACACTGGAGAAGACGCTGCTGCCTCAAGGTTAAACTTGTCTTCACACAGTTTGGAGAGTCTTCAAAGACACATCACTGGCTGTTTTTTATATTAAATGTTCTCATTTTGCAACTTGATATAACTCTTAACTGATGTTATATTTTAGTGTCATTGCCGAAGAATTAAATGACACTTCTTTATTATCGTATTTGTTTCGTCTCTGCCTCCATGCTGTCGTGGAAGTAATTTAAAAAAATGCAAATAAAGACTATCGTTGTCAAACCCACCACCCTGCTCTCTGACTCTGTCTCGCTCCACTTCCATCACGGCGCTTCTGCTCTGTGTGCTGAGGTGTCTGCATGGCGTGGTAAAACCTGCCCTGCAGACCGGACCTCTCAAGTCTTCAAAGGAGGAAGAACTCAATGTGGGGGATTTGTTCAGGCTTATTTGGTAACCTAGGATTTGAATTGGATTCTGGGAGGCATTCATAACACATTTGAAAATGTTACATTGTGTGATTTTGTGTGTAATCCCCATAATAAATTTTAGAAATGGTCACAGCACTTGCACAACTGTGACTATTCATGATTTATCAAATAGTTTTCTTGTCTTGCCTCTCGGGGGTGAGGTGTGTGTTGCCAGCAGGGAACGGGACGGTCTCAGCTGTTGGTTGGGAGAGCCGGTGAGGAGACGATTCTTCCGTTTTTAACCTTTCTCTCAACACTGTTTTTGTTTATATGAACTCAATATGTGATAGGGTCAGCTACCGCGCTTCCAGAGGGATTCTCTCGGACCCCCCAACAGCACCTGAGCATTGCAACCTCTAGTGGATTATACCTCCCTGAGAGGAGGGTTAGTGTACACACACACACACTACAGTTTATTAAACTCACTGTATATTTTATCAAAGTCATAGAATAAACATCATGCCTTGTAAAGTGCTTCACACTTTTGCATTAATACAATTAAGTTAAAACTATGCAACTATCATTTTCTTCTTGTGGCAAAGTATTAAATAATATGCAAGTCTAATGAGTCCGATTTTAAAGGCTCCCTCCAGACATGTTTTTACAACACATAAAATACTCCGCTTTGAATAATAATTTGTCTGATACAGTTTTTCCTCAAAAAAGTTAAGTTACGTCGCCACTGAAAAGTCAATTCTCAGTGTTTGTGCACTGCATGTTTCAAGTTCTACACATCACTCTTGTGTAAGTTGCGTATCGGACCGTGATTTGACTTCTAGACTCTTTACGACGTCACACAGTCTTGACCTCAGATTTGAGGTGAGCGCAGAGAAAACGGTTCCTCTTCAGCAAATGTATGTGAAAACAGTCTTCTAGTGTCAAACTCTGCTGACAGGCATCACTCTGCTCAGTGAAGGTAAAACATCTGAGTGAAGTAACAATAAGCAAAACATGTTTTTGATGGTGGGGGGAGGGGGGCGCTTTAAATGTCATGCCCCTTTGCCATCAAAATGAGTGGTGTGTGTTTGCAAAACCCCCAGCATAATTGTTGGCCAGGTGATTTATTGAAATAGGAAAAAGAGTAGCAACTATGCAGTTTCAGATAGTCCAGAGGCAGTGAATAATGTTATCTTTATGAACACGGCTCATCACATGGTTTGGTGCTTCCACTGCTTTGTGCATGAGACTCCCGCCTTAGTTCGATAAGAACGAGAGCAATGTTGTGTGTGTGTGTGTGTGTGTAAGTCAGTGTTTGTGCCCTGTCCAAACCCCACTTTGCTTTGAATGACACTTTGGCGATGCCCCCAGCTCCCCACTTCGACTTCTCAAGCATACCCCCTGTTAGTGCCAACTCTGCCAATTCCTCTCATGTCTTTAATATCTCTCTTTGGGCCCTTGGGTTTTGCCAGCGAAGGCTCCCCCGTGACAGTTGGACATTCCCGTCACATTTGGGAGACAGCGGCGGGTGTTTGCAGCGTTCCCAGCCCCGGGCCTGTGGGGAATCTGTGGTGGCTCGCCTGTCAGCCGGCCCCTCCCCTGCAATTAGGAGAGTAAAAACAGTGCCTGGCTCGGCTTGGGGGAGAAATAGGAGGGAGCGGAGGAGGGGACCGTCCGGCTCCCGGCCTACTGCTACTTGAGTGATCCAGGAGCAACTTTGGACTGGCAGGCTGCACTACGCACATCGCTGTGAAGGACTGAGATGTGGAGAAGAGCGTGGTCTGTTAACATGCTGAGAAACATCAGATTCCCATTTGCACCATGTTGAGCATCAATGAGGAGGCTTTTCATTGAACTGAACCTTTTGTAGAGAAAATACAAAGATGATCTGAGAGCTATTCACAAAAGTGAGCAGAACATCTACAGTGAAGAAAATGTTGAGTAAAAGCAGTTTCCTGCAAGGTATGACGTACATTTTTAACCAGTACTATGCCCAAGTAGAAGCCCATCAGATAATGTAGAACAAACCACTACTAAGCCTCCATCCCTCCTCTCTTCACCTCTCTCCTGGTTGCTGGGGGGACTGGTCAGCGCCTGGAGGAATGTGTTGTGGGCTGGAGTAGTAGCCGTAGCTTGGGACCAGCTCGGGGGGAGCGCCATCCCACCCAAACCCAGCCACTCCGCTCTGCCCAGGCACGGAGGCTGGCTGCGGGAATGCTGAGACCAGGAGGGGAGGAATTTCACTGGAGGACCTGCCAGAGAAATGCCATGAGGGGAGGGATGAAGAGAGAAACCTAGATAGATAGAGCGAGAGAGAGAAAAGGAGATCTCGGCCAATTGAAACGCAGCCTGTCAGTGTCATTTTGGTTTTGTAGGATGCTTACTGATGATGGGCCAGTTGCTGAATGAGCCGGTTGCCACACAGACACAGTGGCACCGCATCTGACTCAGATGGCTTGGCGTTCAGTGGGCGTAACTGAGGTAGCTTGAAGTGAAGTCAGTGAATTTTAAACACATTAGTTTAGTTTTACAGTTTCAGTGTAAATCATCCGTCTGTATTCACCACCATCTGTCTCTCCAATACGCGAGCATGATCACACGCACTAGTTTTTGTTTGTGTAAGTACATTTTAAATCAGATGGTGTGCATCAGTGTGTGCATGTGGTGGACAGGGAGAGTACAAAGGGGGGGGGGGTGCTTGAAGGCCCAGTGTGCTTGCCAAAGTCTTTACGGCGCCCAGAGAGCCATGCTGCAGCATCATGGTCCACAGCATGGAAAGACATGGGGCAGATGGGTGCAGTGTAGCAGCACAACCTCCCCCTTCTCCTCCCAAATGTGAGGCAGCAGTGGTGGGAATGGCACAGTGTGAGAGGGAGCCTGGGTTCATGGCTGAAACAGAAAAGCTGTTGGAGGGGCATTTGGGGGCTGGGAGAGAGTGGGGGCTGAAAGCTGTTTGAGGGGGGGCTTGGAGAAGTTGGTGGGGTAGGAACCCTGCAATGGAGAGGGAGAGCCAGTCCCCCTGTCACATCCCTTTGAAATCCAAGTGCAGGGGCACGAGCCCAGGGAGGAGTGGCAGCGTGGCCCAGCGCCTGGGCAGACAGGCAGTCACCGCACTGGGCCACAGTCCAGATCGCCTCGCCTGGCCCGTTCCCACCCCAGCCCACCCCGTCTGGCCCAGGCTTACAGGAGTCAGGCAGCCGACCCCCAGTGGACAGGCCGGAGCCCTACACTACTGAGTCCCATCTCAGAGCCTCTGCTGGGTTCCTAACAGCAGCAGCATCCACCAGGAGAGAGGCCCTACGGAGGTTTGGGGGTGGGGGGGGTACCTCCACACCCAGGCCTCTGGATGGGGGCCCAGCAGAGTCTGCTGCTGATGATAACCCCCACCTCACCACCAGGCCATTCTGCCTTCAGGGCCTGCACAGGTCCACACATCCCCATGGCAACAGTGGCAGGGCCGTCCACACAATGTGAGTGGGCAACAAGCCAAGCGCTGCCAAATTGGGATGAGGGAGAGACATTTTGGGAGAATGCTCAATCCTGAATCTCTTCACCTTTATTTTGTCTCTGGGTAATCGTGTTTTTGGCTCCAGTGATCTAATATCAGAGACTTGGACCGCATTTGGTATTTGAACAGTGGTCTTTCTTTTGTGAGGTTCTTCACCACTGCTCCATGTTACTTCCACCTCTCTTTAGGCTCTACATTTTGAATTGCCAATTTTAAAGGCATTTTTAAAACAAAAAACTACACCCTCAGGCAGAATTGACCTGATACATTCTGAAGCATTCCTTGTGTGTTTTAAGAGGCCTTGGCTCGGCAATATTAAGCCTGCGTAAACACAAGTAGTTCAATGACATCCACAGCAGCCACCTAAAGTTGATTCCCCGCCCACTCTAAGCCACTGGGAAGATCCTGTATAAGTGACTGGGTGGTGTTTACTGAAAGTGGATATCTGCTGTTTGTTTTGTTGTTCTGCTTTCCGACCGTAAACACTGCACAGATTTCCTTGAGTGCTGATTGAAACGCGCATGTGTGTGTATGCCATGTGTTATATTTGCTGATAACGGGATTTGCTCAAACTGCGACTCACCAGTTGAGAAAGGTTAATTGTCAGCGCAACTGGTAGAATGGGTACATGCAATAATTATTAGTCTAAGTTGCTTTATTATTTAGGGACGCTAATTAGGCATTAACTGTGGTCCCCTTTGTGGATCACTACTTCAAATGCATGTCAAATTGCATTAAGTTCACTTTGACATCCATTTATCAAACTAAAGGAATGCTGTTTTGTAGATGTCCTTAGTGTGTTTATTATTATGAAACTGATCTGTTCTTGAGGTATTGATCAGAAAATTAGCCGAGGGATTTTCAGTAATTGCTCAGTGCGGCACATCCTCATTTTATTTGCAGTGAGGACAAAACAGTTTATGATTGGTGTGTTTGTTTTGATGTTGCTTTTTTTTTTTTTGGGCGGAGGGGTGCTGGTGGTTTAGTGGTTTGGTAATGTAAGATTTTATTAAGAATGATATTTGATACTTTTGAAACCCACAAACACTTGAGCAGAGATTTGATGTGTATTCTCAGTCGCCCCAGTCATTGCACATCTTAGAAATACAAGGTTTGGTCTATGTGCCACCCATGTGGATGAGGCTGGCATGAGTCTGGCACTAAGGTGAGGCTGAAAGTGACGAGGAAAGAAAGCAAGAGATCAAGGCGTGACTGCCAGTGCATGTCATTGCCCTACACTCTCATCAAATAGCCCCGTGCTGCTTATGTTGCTGCCCAGACGCAAATTAATTTGGACTCCTGGAAAGACTGCAGAGCCCAGGACTCATCTCTGCCCTTTAAAAAAAAGAAAAGACACCAGCGGCGAGAACTCTTCCAACAAGGGGGGGAGGCAGGGGCCGAGAGAGGGGGTTTGATGGATTTCAATGGAGGGCAATGCAGTGTCTGGAATAAGATGGGAGGGTACAGAGGACACGGTTGAATGTGCTTGTCCTGCTATGATGACAAGATGGCTCAGCCACCACTGTGCCACTGGCCTCCCCTTGCTTTCTTGCTCCCCTCCCTCACCCTGGTACTCCCACCTCAGGACACCAGTGAAGTAGAAGGGAGTTTTGGAGGAGGGTGGAGGGTGTACTGACTGTTAGCCGCCGTTTAATCTTCTCCTTGGCTCACTGCAGATTCTTTCACTACATGCCCCACTCCCTCTTCTCCCCAAATCTGTACCTGCTCATCCCTGGGCCCGCTTTACAGGGGGGCTCTTGATCAGTGAGGTGATGGAGAATGGCCCTCGTCACACACTCCAAATAGGATCGGATTGCCTCGGAGTAAAAGGTGAGAGCTTCATGGAGCTTGGTAAAAATAGAGGAGGTGGTGTGGGGGGGGGGGTGCTACCGCAACCAGGCACTACCACGAAATGAGCTCTGTTTGAGATGGAGTTTGCAGGGCTTGAAGGTTTTAGTGGGTTTGTGCTGGTGCAGAACAACCACATAAACCCCGGTGCACGTGTGCTGGTAAAGGGGGCTGGCCAAGAGAGGAGAGGAGTGAGGCGGAGGTCTTGTTCTCCAGTGGCATGTCGTTGGCAGGTCGTTAACCTCCCAGGGCTCAGGGGAAAATAAGCAAGCCTCTGTGTGTGCTTAAAACTCCGGCTTCGTTTGTGAGGTGCCTGGGGAGAGCTGGACCCCTGCTGGAGGACAAGGTAACAAAACAGCAGCCTGCTGACTGAAGGAGGGATGGACACTGGCATAAAGGGTTAAATAAAAACACATGCTGGGTCACAGACCAGCCCCCTGGGTTTAGTATTATACAGTTAAGTGGCTCAAATAAAGTGCTTCAATATTCTGGAGACCCTTAACTCTTCACTTCAACCCAGTACTCCTCAAAGCAATACCATACAGTAAAAGTCCTACATTCAAAATTACAAAAGTGTTATGAGAAAAATGTACTTTAAGTATCAAAATAAAATGGCATTTTACTGTTGTGGTGGTTTTAGGTGGTGCTAATTTTAACTACTGTTTAACAAAGAGCATCACATGTTTTGAGTGTAAAAGTGTAGTAATCTGAAAATGAACTATAGCCGTCAGATAGATGTAGTGGAACAAAAAGTAAAATATTTCCCTCTGAAAATTAGTAAAAGTATTAAAGCAAGTGTTTAACATTTTGGGAACTATGCTTATTAGCTTTGTGGCAGAAAGTTGGACGAGGAAACTGATAGCATCCTCATCGTGTATACGCAGGAAATATGAAGCTGCAGTCGTTTAGTTTATCCCAAAAAACTGGAAACCCGTAGTCTGTGTCTGTCCCATGGTAAAACAATCCTCTACATTAACACCTTGATCTCATTTTAATTAATTAATTTTAATCCTAACAAAAGGGGCCACACAGTTTCTTGGCTGGGAGCACAACCCACTAAAAAAACAACACATTTGCGATTTTACATTTAAATTTTATTCTGATTAAAGAAATAAGACAGTTAGTGAGAATTAGGGGTACTGGTAGGCATATTTTGTTACCTTCAGGCAGAGCCAGACTCTAGCTGGTTTCCCCTGTTTTCAGTCTTTTATGCTAAGCAAAGCTGGCTTCTGGCTTTATCCTAAAACTTAATGGACACATATCAGAGGATCATTTAACTCTCCGCCAGAAAGAATATATCCCAAAACCTATTCCTAATAGCAGCATACATTTATTATACTCAAGCTAACTACAAGTACTTCAGAGTTGGACTGAACTGCAGTACTTTCCATTCCACAAATTCCATGTTGTAATGAAGCCAGTAGTGCCCCAGCTGCTTACACTACATGCAATAAATGTGCCATAGTGAGTTGTTCTGTGTGTTAACTCTGTATTTATTATGGTAACTAACAGGATAATATACTGAGTGATGGGTAATTCTAATGAATAACGTTTTAAACATTATGAACAGAAACTACAGACCACTGTACTTTGTGTAGCCTGCAATCTAATATTAACCACCATCACATAACAATAGTTAGTGAAAGGAAAAATAACACAACTATGTTGTCCTTGGTTTGGGGTTCAAAGTGTGTGGTGCGTTAATGAGTCGGAGGCTGGAGATGGAGTGCAGAGGGGAAGAAATGGGCAGTGAGAGTCAGAACAAGAGGTTGGTAACTCTTGCTGAGTCTTGTGATCAAACACCAGTGGTGACACTACAAACTTCTATCCCCTCTTTTCAGCATTTCTCCTTTCCACCCCCTTCTTTTCTACAGTAGTAATGCCCCTCACTATTTTTCTACATCTTATCCCTTTTAATTAGAAAGCAAATTCTGCAGCCTGGAGAGAACTAATCCCCTACTACCCAACAATGCACAGAGTGGCTTTGAACAGCCGACCTGCAGCCCTCAACCCCCAATGCCTCAAATCCCCCCTCAGCCCCCCACACCGCTGGACCTTCAAGGGGGGAAGGGGTTCTTTTTCTTTCCAGAACATTATTACTTAAGGATACATGTGCTGCAGTATTTGCAGAACTACATATTTGCATTTTAGGAATGTTAACACAGTAATTAACAACTAAGTGACACATGTGACAGAAATGATTTATGTTTATGCCAACTCGGTCTATCTCCCCCCTGAGAGATGTAGCCTCAGCTGATTTGCATATATATTAATGTCCCTTATTAAATAGATTAGATCCCATTAGTTGTGGTGATTCTGGTAGAAGGTGCAGTCACTGTGATGCTAAAAGTCCCGTTATTATGTTAAAATTATGTTTAAATTGTTGGAGGTCACGCAAAAGGAAGGGGGTTATGGCACTGACGCAAGGTTAAGGGTGATTAGACACCCTGACCATCTTGACAATAGGCTGAGATTAGATTCTAAAAGCCCCGAAAAGGAAAAAGGCCTCTTAAAAATGGAACTCCATTAACTGTCTGTGCATTTACACTGCTTGTATCTAAAATGACCAGCTTTCATTTCTTAATAAAAGTATATCTAGATGGCGCACACAGCCTGCTGAAATTAAATTCTGGCTTCATTCCTGGGTCTGAGTGGTTTACATCCATGCTGACAGTTAATATAGGGGCAAAGTGATCGTTTACTGAGAATTATGAAGCTGTCAGCGTCTGCTCTCGTGTCATCCGTGGATGAGAGGTCATCTGATAACAGCGATGATGAGAGAGAGGAGGAGAAAATCAGGCGCAGAGATGCTGACAATTGCAACAGTTTTAATCTACTGATTGCTGCTCTTGATTTAGACGAGAGCTGAAACATTGGAAAGTTAGATTTCCGAGTCTTTGCGCTGCACTGCCCCCAGTGGCCAGTGCTCTGCTCCACCCACAATGCACTTTCCTCATTACTACAGAGGCAGCGGTCTAAATGCAAATGGTGCATTTCAAGTCAGAAGGATGATAATGTGAGTGCACGTAACAGAACCAGAACTCACGCTCAAGGAAAAGTCTCTCGTGAGAGTTGAGCTGTTGCAGGAAGACGACAGTGTTTCTGGTTAAACAAAAAAGATCTTGCTCTTCAACAAAAATGTCTGTCTCTGTAGGGATCCTTTCCACAATGTTGTCAGACATTTAGAATAACAGTCTGAGCCTGTCAGCGGCAAAAACAAGCACTTTTAGTGGATATACCTTTCACAGGCGCAGTTGCCCGCAAGGATTACGTTGCAGCCATTGCAGCACGTTTTGTTGCCGCCGGCTGAGGTGAACTACTGGACCAGGTCCAAAACCTTTGGTAAGTATTAGTCATTTAGACCCTAAAATTTGTACAAATAGAGCCCAGGTTTAAAAATACAAGAATTACCCTTTAATTCAAATTCACATTGCATTAACTTAAGTTAGAGTTATTGATAGAATGAAATGAGTTAGAAATAATTTGAGCACAGAGATGTCACACGTTTTATCATATTTCCGAATGCTAATTATGGGACACTGCTAGAATAGTGATTTTGCTCTAAATTTTGTTCTTTAAGTCTGTCTAAACGTGTGCCTTGATGACAACTCATGAGCAACCTGCAGCAGAAAATGCCAAACACATGGATGTGCTGGAGCTATAAGTACTTCAAGTACTTTTCTTGTGTGAGCATTTATCACTCAGTGTTAGCGGGAGAGGAAACTGTGAAGGAGGGAATTTTCGTTGAAAGAAAATGTCTGTCATGAATGAATAAATTGGGCCTGTGCAGGGAACTAGGTAATTTGCAGACTACATTCGTCGTAGCTGCTCTTCTTCATTTTTGCTCTTTCAGCTCTGTCACCTCTCCCCTCTTGCTGTAACGATGTCGTCTTAAAGGAATTCAGAGTTTTATTGACATAATGAATGATCTTTCATTTAGCTTCCTTATTAATCATTGCTCAGCTAATTAACATTGATAGAGATGCCCTGAGCAGGGATAGCGCTGTGTGTGTGTGTGCAGAGGGGTAGGGGGTGCTGGGAGACGACGGCATTCTCCCACTTCGATTTACTTAAGGCTCAGAGGATCCTTTTTTTTTTGCATCCCGTCTCAATTAGTTACTCACGCTGTCACTCTGTCTGTCACAGCCTGATGTGTCACACTGAAACAACTGTGGAGTGGGATGCCTGGATGAACATACAACAAGTCTGAGCGCGAGCATCCAGCAGCAGAGCGTGGGTCACACTCCTGCCTAAGGACACCATATTCCATTCCTACTCAAGGGTTCAATTTTCGGAAAGCTACTTAGGTATTATTCTAATCCCTACCCTGCTTCTTTCCCCCCCCCAAGGCCAAACCTCAGGTTACCATTTTGGACACTTGATCAGGAGTAGTGTTAAAGTTTGAAGCTGTCCTCCATGGCTTAGTTTGTTTCAACACTGTGTGTGGCATGAGAAGAATACAATGGCTGGTTTGAAGTGTTCACGAACTTCCTGCCTTCTACTGACTCGACTGTCTAAATAACTTATCAGAACTGTGATGCACTGGAGCTGTCAATTAATATGTGACTGTTTAGGAGAAGACTGCTGCCCGTCTTTATTTAAAGGTGTAGACGCCAACTTATTAATAAAACATCATATCTTAATTTGCTATAACAACCCATTAGCATGACAAAATCAATGGCTTTGATTTGGTATTCATGTATTTCTCTGAGCATATTTGCTGATCTCTTGGGCTTGTGTATGCTCTGAGGTGGTGTTTCCCGAGGCTGCTGCAGATGGGGGGGGTGGCAGTGGAGGTCACGATGAGGACTGCCTCTATGGGATGTTTTTGTCTTGTACAGTTTTGTTGTCTAAATGATTTACAAACTTAATTGGCATTCCCGAGGGATGGCTGCCAGCTGTCTGCCTGATGGCGAGGCTTTTTAATTTGGTGCATGGCGAAGGCTAGCTGCCGGGGTACCTAACAGAGCGGAGCAGGGCGCGCAACACGCCGCACGCTGCACATGGCCTGATCAAGGCCAGGGTTTGTTTGTTTTTCCCTCGTTTGTTCAGCAACAGACATTGCTTCACCAGGAAAGAGTGTAACAGCTGCTATCTGACAAGCAGAGTGCGGAGAGAGTGCTGGGCCGTGATGCTGGAGAGGTTTTGGAGAAAGCTGGCTGATCGCTGGTGAAGCTGGCAACACAGGCAGTCATAGCCTGGTACATTATCAATGCTAACTTGTAGATACCATCCTAATCCATCCAAGACGGGTTTTTTTTTTATCTCCTTTCTCTCCACACAGGTCACTTTCTCTCCACAGCACATCTGCTTTTTACCTTTTCACTCTGTGACTCTCAGGTGCAGCTCTAGCTAGGTAAGTCCCCTCCTCAACTCCAGCCAAACCTTTAAATTTGGCAATCTGATGTCACTGAAGGATTTCAAAGATTCATCCAAAGACCATTTTATAAAGTCAAACTAAGCTTGATTTCTGCTTTGAGTGCTAATTCATATAATAGATTGGAATAAAGAGCTTGGAAGTATTAAAGGTTGAGTTAAGGAGTGATAGAGCAGAGGAAACTGCTGAGACTAGAGTCACTTTAAACAGGCGTTTGTATACAAAGTTGTAACTGCAAAGACAGACACACAAGTTTTAAATACTTTAACTACTAACTGTATTCCAATTTCAGTATGTTGTAATTGTTTTGAAGTTCTGGTGAAGTTAACAAAAAAAATGTCCACTAGAGCTCTTATTTTATTAGGAAAAACATAGGCTACAGCACACTGTAAATGTTGATGTTGCATTATGTGCTTAGATCCTTAACTTGCTTAATAACTAAAAGTGGCAATATTGTGTCATTAAAAATACTACATCACATGTAAAAGTCCTGCATCCAAAATTGTGTTTAAATAAAAGTACACAGGTTTATCTGTATAGAACTATTATGCAACAGAATTGCCACTATTAGTGTTATATTGTTATTTTTATATATTATTGGATCATTTTAGCTTTTATTGTAGCTTGAAGAGGGGGAGCTAAACTTATATACTGTTTAATGTAGTGTATAACAATGCAATATATTTTACATGCTATATGTTTTTAAATGTATGAAATGTAGGTTCGTATTGTTGCACATTAAGTGAAGATATTGTGCACAATAACACTAGATGGTACTTTTTGGAAATCACATGCTCTGTCTAGACAGTACGAATGATGATAACCGGTTTCCGGACAGTGTTGGTGGCATTGGTTCCATTCAGATCTTCACACATTAGCACACAGACACAGATCCAACCACAGCGTCCCTCCAGCTTAGCTAACAGAGGTGAGCCCTGCTGCAGCGACCTGTGTGGCAGGGTGGGCTGGGGCTTGCTGAGGCCAACCCCTGTCTGTGAGCTAAGTCAGTGTAGGACATGTTGACTCTGCGCACATTATCACCAATGCATGGCGCTGCATAGTCACACAGGATAATTGGCCTGCAGTGGCCGGCACAGCAGCGCCAGGGAAATGTGAAAGTTACTGGTTTTTCAAAGGTAAACAGGACTCGTCTCCCTGACAAGGTGCTGACAACTGAATTATGTATAAACATGCGCTGAGGAAGAAGGTCTGTACCAGTCGTCACCAAAACCAGCCTCTTGTTAAATTCTGCTAGATATTTGGTATATTTATATACCATGATTCTAAGAGCTTTAAACCACGTGAAGAAGAGCTTATCTGCAGCAAAAGTGGCTAAAATAAATAAATGTGCTCTTGTGGTGCCCAGAGGTGCTGTAATACCAAGCTTCTCAGTTTGGGAGTAACATCCACCAACTGTCTGGTTTAGGATAAAAATCCCACCTGAGATGCTTCTCCTCTCCATGTCGTTTGTGATTCTACGAACAGTCCAGGTAAACAGAAACAAAGACTGGTCAAGTGTCCCCTTCTTAAAAAAAATCTGTTCCTGTGGGCCCGGCTTTTGCTTGTTTGACAAATCCAAGAGATGTTGCATGAGTACCCTACCAGGAGATGACTAACAGCTGCAACCTCTCTAGATGGGCTTCTCCGCAAAAGATCCTGGCTCAAGGCCCATCAAATTCTTTTTCCATTCACTTTTTTTTTCTTCTCAAACAAGAGTCCGGATGTGGTGGATGTAGAGGATCAAGGGATATAAAGCTTAGTAAGAGCATTGCATTCATGATGCATGTGGCTGGTGGCCGGGACTGGAGCGAACATATGCTGAGATCTTTATTGGCATTCTAGAGGAGGTTGGAGGGACAATCAATTAGCCATGAAGCTGTGGGTCCCCAGGGGCTCTTGGGATATCCCAATGACTTAGTGGCCATACACACACCAAGATGCTAAATGACTGGGCTAGACTTCATGGGCAAATGCCATTGGGTGAATACTGCCCACACACTGATTTTCTTGATCTTGTTAAAGGATGGCTCAAGGGTGCAGGTGGTTAAAGTGAACACGCATCTGAACCTGGGTGGTTAAGGCAAACCTGGTGTTAGTGTGGCTGCTCTTGACTTTAATTGGCCATGTAATAGTCTAATTGATTGAGTGTTGTGAGCAGGACAGGGAGGGGGCAAAGGGTTGCACTGCACCCCTGGCTGCGTTGTAGACTTGAGAGGAGCATGCAGGGGCACGGCTGATTCTTCAACATGTTTCCCTAATCCCAGCCCTTGTGGTAGGAACCTGTGAAAGAGCCTGGTCTTTGTGCCGGGGGGCTAATCGTGTTTTGGAAACGCAGATCGAGGCTAATCTTCTGGCCTGCCTCTAATGTGGAGCCGCTGATATCCTCTGCTGCGATAAATTAAGCTACTTATTAATCTAATTATGGCACATTCATCCCCACAAACTTTCATGTGACTTGGAAAGCCCCCTTCACCATTAACTCCAACACCCCTCCATCTTCCTCCTCTCCAAACCCAGATCTTGAGACTGATTCCCCTCTCTCTCTCTCTCTCTCTCCCAGACTGCCTGGCCCTGGCCAGCCCAATTAAGAGCCTTCAGGATCTTGCCTCTAATGAGCCTCCAGGCTCCACTCGGCCTCTCCACACAGACTGGGGGTCAGTCTTACTCATTCTCCGCCTCTTTCCCCCCTGCCAAATCTCCACCTGCTTTATTCTGTCTTCCACTAATCATATTTGGTTTCTTTCGCTTTGGAGAGCGGTGGTCTCAAGAGTTCTCTTTTATGTTTTTACTCATCACATGCTTATAGTCATTATATATGTGAAAACCATTGCTTCTTCACCAAACAGGCAGTTTTGCTTTGTATTCCTTCTTACTCTGTGTTCTCCATCCAGTCATCCATTTTGGCCCTTCTGTGGACCCCCTTGACATTTTGACTTGTCCTAAAGTGAACTTCTTAATGGCCTCCCTTCCTTTGAAAGCAAAAAAGGCCTCTTTCTAAGCTGCCTCAGGCCATGTGATGCCTAAGCTCTCTTCTGCCCGTAGTTCTGCTCTCAGCTTTGGGGTGATGTTGCTTTTTCTGGGCTTTCGCAGGGTGCCATGACTCTGTTAGGTGGGAATCTTGAGGACCTGGGAAGCGCGCTGCGGGGAAGTGAAAGCAGGATGACAGGGCCCTTCCCTCCATGGACAGTGACCCTGAAGGGAGATGAAAGAAGTTCACGTCTGCACTTTAGCAACTCAAACTGGACTGCAATCATCCGTGAAGGCTCTCTTACCCTCCCCCCCCCACTCTGCACCTCTCCTCTACCCCCCTTTCTTTGATTTTAAGTGAGTGAGGTGGAGGAGAGTGCTGCGTACCCTGGTGTTCCACCTCCTGTTTTTCTATGCCCCCTCCTCATGTCTCTCATGCCTTTGCTCTTTTTCTTTCTTCCTGAAGCCAGTGGGAAGCGTTTCCCTTTCGGCATTTCGCTTGCAATAGCGGAGCTGACTTTGTTGTCACCAAGAGCTGTGTGAACTTCCTATTTGTTGCAACACTAAGAAGCAGGAGTGATTGTTCATACCATTCAAACATAAATCTACTCTGTTCTGTCTTTTCTCAGACTACAGCTAAAAAATCAGTTGCACATGTCATACACTTTAGTCTTTATCGTTGCTACAAGATGACCCTTTACATTTAATTAAAAAAGGTTTCTATTCTTTTTCTTATTTGCATTTATGCTGTTTTTCTTTCTTTTTAAAAATGTTTTCATGTAAAGCACTTTGCCTTTGTGTATGACATGTACTACACAAATTAACCTTCCCTGCCTACTGTAACACACCTTCCACAGGTATAATCTGTGTGGCATTAACCTTCTAGTGCTCCCTTACTCAAGTGATGGTGGGGACGTGCTCTTTCCTCAAAGCCAAGTGGAGGGGCGAGACGACAGGGAGGCGCTCCCTGTCATTTCTTCTTAGAAACAAAGGTTCTGTGCTGCTATCAAACTCCCATTAGATATGGAGAATTGAGTGTGCGGTTTGCACCACGTACCAAACAGAGAGGTGATAACACAACGCAGAGGCAGGCCAGGACGCTAATTGCATGCCGAATATTTATAGTCCAGACAATTAGCTGTTGCCTTTTATATGCTAAATAACAACAGCAGCAGTGGCAACAGAGAGAGGGATGGGGGTGTGGGGGGGTAAGTAATTAAGATGCTCAAAACAGGACAGGGACATGCAGTCTGTTGTGCTCTGATTTGTTGCTAACAAACACAATAATTAGCCTGTTATTGTGGGATAATGAAGTTGCCAGTGTCCTTTTCCCTCTGCCAAGTGCCATCCTGAACAAGGACGTTCCCACCACTGCTGCTGTTACTGTGGATGCGGACCTGAGGACGGGGGTGCTGAGAGGGAGCTTTTTGTCAGGGAGTAGTATGAGGTATAGTGGTAGTATAAGGCTTTACAAAATGTCTTATAACAGTGGTTTAGTGGTAACTGAAGAAGTTATCCTTTAACAGTATGGTGTTTGAGCATATACATGCATCAGTGGAACTTGAAAAGTAGATGCAATCAAAAACTGGTTGCCTGCATTACACCACCAGTCTAATATACACATGTTCAGATGAATTCTAATGAAGTAACATCAAGTAATGTACTTACTGCTGTTATAACAAATTGAATCAAGGCAGCACATGACAACATGATACATATTGTAGTCCTCACCTACTGAAAGGTAAACTGCCACCATCTGTGTGTATGTCCATGCATGTGTGTGTGTGTGTGTGCTTGTGCGAGTCAGTGTGCGTGCCTCCTTTGCACATATGGCTGTGTATGTCTCTGACCGCAGGTTCATTGAATCAACAATGCTGTCTGGCAGGATTAGGTGCAGCTAGAGCTGATTTGATATTTGTGGCTGATAGTGCTTGTAAGCACGCCTTTGTTCCCTTCCATTGTGGCTGAGATTAAGGCGAACCTCCTCTTCATCATCATCCTGCTTCAGTGTAGTAATAACCTAGATAAAGCTACTCTTTGATTGAATCATTTCTGCCCACGTTCGGGACCTGCCCTTGCTCACTCCCTGTCAGCTGTCGCTCACGTATCAGGCGCTTCGTTCCTACTCACCCTTTCCCTTCCTACCTCTGTCACTATCATTCATCTCTGGTTTTATTTTCTCACTTTTTTATCTAAAAAGCCTGTCAGTCACAATCCTAGATGCTAATGAGTATGTTGATTTATATATTTGTTTACTAATTTATGATATCTTTTTTTGTTTGTAAATGTCTAAACAGTCTCTGAGACAGAGGAAAGAACCTTTCCTAGAACCTTTAATAGTGTATAGTAATTGCATCAAGTCACTGATTTGTTTGTTCGGGTCCACTTTGGATCCACGGATGCTGTAAGCAACACCAACTAATTTGAATGCACAAGAATCTATAAGCAGGATTATTTTGTAATGTTGGGGGCTGAGTGTTGGTACAGTGTTGTGTAGGAGACTTTGTTTGGTGTCATGTGGGTGTCGATGGGGACTCACTGATGATCCTTCTGGAGGCATTGTGGGTCTTATTCAGTGCAGCCTATAATAATTAGGTGGCAGTCTATAATGATAGACCCACACTCATATTCAAATTAGGCAGCTAGGAATTGGTGCTGCATGTCTTTTAGATTTTTTAGCGGGTTGACATCTGCAATGGCACTTGATTACATCACACCATGCAGATGTTAAAGTGAGTTATTGACCAGATGATATAACAATCCTCTCATATAGAAGTGAGGTATGGGGTTCCCATAATCTTGAGCAAACTGAAATGCTTCATAAAAATATCTAGAAACATTTGTTGCAAGTAAACCCGAAAGACAGCGAGCTACATTGTATATGGTGTCGTTCCCCTGTGTTTTCCTGTTTTACCCTTCTCCCTGTGTTCCTGTGTGTTCTGGTCTGTCTCTGTGTTTGTGGGTGTGTCCTGGTCTGGGGATTACACTCCTGGTTCCTGCTCCCGCCTATTATCCTGCACAGCTGTTGGTCATCCACTACTCACCCTTTGCCACTTTGTGAATTTCTGTGACTATCTTTGATTTCCCTGCGCCTCAGATCCATCCATTGCCTGAGCTCCAGCTTGCTCACCCTGCCATCTCCTCGACTCCAGATCCATCAGCTTGGACCTCTCCGTTTCTGCTCGAACCCCTGGCACCTCACCCTGCCTTCTTCATTCCTTGGCCATCTTCTGCCCATACCACTCTGCTACAATAAACCTTGCGTTCTCTGAACCTACGGGTGTCACATTATACTTTCGCAGTCGCTCCCTCCTCAACCTTAACAGTTATACAGAATTGTAAAAATACATTTAAATACTGGGGCCCAAACACTATTATATATTGTGTTTAACTTGCAACAGAAACTGTGTGACAATGGTTAACATCAGTCAATATAGTCTCTGAATTTGAAAAATTATAAAACACTAAGTATCATTCTCCACTTACTTTCTTTCTGTTTCTATTTAAAATATGTCCACATACAACCCAAAGTCAACACCTTTCATTAAGTGATGTCTGTGCAAGACCACCTCTTATGTCACCTGACCAGGTAAAGGTACTGTACTATGCATCGTGCCATGGATTAGCTGGGTTCAAATGCAGTCACGTTTATACATTCAGTGTGTTTGTGCAATTATGACCTGCTGACACTCGTTTTTCTCCCCCCCCCCCCACACACACACACACTAATCTCTACAGGTATTTCTCCTCGGCTGCTGTTATTAGAATGCAGCAAATGCTCTCTATTGATGCATGTCAGAGCCTCATTCTTTCATCTCCAACATTTAATTTACCGTCCTGTTGTGCCACTAATCCTGTGTCGTGCCATTTCCTCCGCTCCTCAGATTGCTCTCTCAAAGCCCCCTCTCCGCCAGATAAAGAGGAAGGTAATCGCCATTGTCTGGCTACAGATACACCACTGCTGGCCCCCCTTCTCTCCGCAGCCCCAAATTAAAGGGCTGTACTGCCCTCTCGCCCCCTTAATCACTGGCCTCGTCTCTCTGTGCGAGTGGACCCCAGGGCTGCTGCACTTTCATCCACAAATAGGCTTTCAGTGACAACCACCCAGGGCTGGCCTCCTCGCAGGAGACCCCCACACACTCCTCAGCTCTGCTCTGCTCCGTCTTTCCTGCAGCACTCTCACATCCAGCCTCACATGCTTGCTCTTCCTCAGGCCGCCCCACCAGTGACTGGACATGAAGAGTATTCTACTTTCACTTCTTTTGCACCCTGAAGAATTAAGTCTTTCTCTCTCCTCAGAAGGACTGACCCACAAGTGTGTTAAGGAACTTCAAAGAGTGCACATTTCAAGTGTGAGTGCAGCCAGTAACACCTTCAACTGCTGTAAATGCTTTAATATTGAAGCGGTTTGCCTTTAAGTATTACATGTTCAGTATTATTCAATAGCACACAGAATATCTAATGTGCTAATACACTGACATTCATGTAATTATGGGGCCAATGTGTACATCATCCATTAATATAAACACATTTCTGCGCTCATTTGTGGTCAGGGTGAACTAATGATGAGGCAAAAAGCATCCAAACTCCACAGATTATCGCTAGCAGCTACTTGAATAATTGACTGAATGATTCAGCCTGATGCTCACAATCATGAAGTTGGCCTGCAGCAGTAAAAATATAATTGATTGGCAACAGTGTCTGGTTGTTAGGGTCAGTGCCCTGCCCTCAAATACGCAGAACCACTCAATAGCATTTAGCTAATTTCTGTTAATTGTGGCTCTTACTTGCCTCGGCTGAATTGACATAACGCCGGAGGGCTCAGCCAAATCATCACCATTATGACATTAGCAAGGGCTTATCCACCGCTAAGAGCTTGAGCTGATACTAACACTAAGGAGTTTAGGATGCTAAGATGAGACCCAGCAATTGCAGTAGCTGCCGTAAGACTGATGGACAACAATGAAAGTTTACAATAAGGATCAAAGATCCTCGCAGGGTTAAGGGAACTATCCAATTAGGAAAGAGTGCCTTTCAATGCATTCACACAAAAGTTGGAGATTCACAAGCGAGGCAAGAGACTAATGCAGAAACACTACACACCCATCTACTAATAACAAGCCGTTTAGCTTGAGCGACTGCTGCCATGTACAAAGGAACGACTGCTCTTTGCTATGTGGTTAGCCTCTCTGCCCTGGACTTATTAAGACTCCTGTAAGAGGGATTCTCCTCTTTGACTTGGGTGAAGAGGCTGTTTAATACACACACAGCAAATTAGTGAGTAAATAGTATTGTGCCTTTCATGAAAAAAGGAAGGGGGGGCGGCAGCATCCAAGGGTTTTGGGGCTGTGGGGGGAGGTGATTGCTTGTGATGTATCCCAGGTTGTAGTCCTCGGACAAGAGATTGTAGGTTCCCTTTTAACCAGCAAAGGGTCTCTGGCTGGGGAAAGGCGCTGGGCTTAATTAGACTTGTCTGGGGAAGAGACGGGCTTTAGGTGTAGCTAATTAAGATCATAGCTGTGGCTGAAATGGCTTAAACTGCACTGCAATACCAGTCAGATCCCAGAGGAACACAACAGTGAGACGCCATCTTTCTGCAGCCCATGAGACTATTGGTGATTAGGGTGAAGGCAGTTTTAAAGGAGGGTGTCAGGGAGACAGGGTGCATGATTGCATACATTTTTCTTTACATTCATGGAAGTTAACAAAGCATGAAGGAGAACTGCTCCCAGTGCGCTGGTGTGATAAGTCAATGTCATGATATGTTATAAATTGATTAGTAACTGAGCACATGGCCCTCTACTGCTTATAAAAATGATTATATAAAAAAAGTAACAGCATGGGTCATTGCAACTCAGGAGGTCAATCACCAATCTGTCTGCTAGCACCTGGGCCTGTTAGCGCCAGCAACACTCGACAATAAGAGTGGAACTGAATCAAACTGGAGCCCTCTTGTGTCTTCTGGCGGGCAAAATGGTTGCAGGCCAAACAGCCGTTCCCATAATCCTCACTATTGACAGGGCCTGCTCTGTTCTCCGC
Source organism: Gadopsis marmoratus (assembly GCA_036023855.1). NCBI lineage: Eukaryota > Metazoa > Chordata > Actinopteri > Centrarchiformes > Percichthyidae > Gadopsis > Gadopsis marmoratus. Next base: position 26,450 of record JAVQJF010006582.1, read on the forward strand.
CTGATCTGTTTGGTCTGTCAAGTTAAGGGAGCCCCTCTAGTGCTTGTGGGAACCAAATCTATAAACAAACCCTCAACTGATCTCCGAGCCTTTCCTATGCATTGTCCTTGGTCTACCATCATCCCTGCTCCTTCAATGGGAATCATTATTTAATTGGCCCCTACCACACAATGGTCTGTTTTTTGTTCCATATTGGAGTGGTGGAGATTATATTTCAACACTTATGCATTTGAGGTTTGGCGGCAGCTCTGTAATAAGTTTGAGGCTCACTTCATATTGTGAAAATGTGCCTCAGACCAGAATAAAGGTGTGAATGAATAGAGCAGCAGAGAAATACATTAGGTATTTCCCCTGAGATTTTCGGTCCTTTCATCATTTCATTCATCTTTGTTAGGACCAGACCTTTCTTGCTGTGACTTTGTTGAATTTCAGCATTTCCTCTCTTGTTCATTTCAGCTAAGGGTGAAACGGGGAGGGCACAGTCTAAATGTAGTCGCATAGCTGTGATAACCAGGCTCTCTCTCTGTGTCCCCTCTGACCAGGCATCACCTTTAAATCTGCCTTTTCATATTCCTCTCAAAGCATCTTGTCCATAGAAAAGGCGCCTGCCAAACCGAATCTCTGGACAAACAAGAGATGTGGAGAAAGAGAGAGATGGGAGACCTATTGGAAGCAAATTATTTAACCACTGGTGAGGAATAAAAATGCTTTCTCTTACTTCTGCCTCAGTCTCCCACTCTCCCATGTTGCTACTGATTGTAGTATTAAAAAACATCATACGGGAATACTGACTAATTTTAATAAAATCAAGGCGGTATTAAAATGGCTTTCATTCTCCTCAAACTATAAAGCATCCATCAGACCAGAAAGCATTTACGGTATTTGCAAAAGGCTACTAATGTGTGCTTAACAGTTTGTCTTGCTGCTTCAAGCTTCTAAAGGGTGTGAGTGACAAATCCGTACAGCAATGGGAGTACGGAGTGCAGCACATCTACCTGGGTGGTTGTCCAGTGACAAGTTGTGGGAGAGCACCGGCCGGCTTGACCGACAGGCCTGCTATGGATGTCGACAGCCCGGCCTCTTCACCCATGAATAGCTGGAGGCCCAGCAGCACCTAAAACTACATCTGCCAGCGCTTTGGAAAAAAGGAAATATTCAAATGGTAATCGGAAGGCCGTGAATCATAAGCCCAAGGTAAGCTATGTAATGCTGGTAAGACAGTGAGTAGTGCTTTATTGGTGGAGAGGGAAATCCTCTCTGCCATTCAGGAGAAGAATTGCAACAGTAATACCATTAACTTGCACCCTGGATCGCCAAATGCCATTTAATTGCCAATAGCAGCCCATTGTTTGGAGTTGGTGAGTTTAGGCTTCAGTGTGGCTGCGATTACATGTGTGAGGGTGAGAGGGGGTAGAGATGGAAGGGTTTATGTTGTAGGGTGTCATAGTGTAAGATGTCTGAGGAATGATGGCCCCTCACACATGCACATTCACACACAAGCAACCGACGCCTAACTAAAGCTCCGCAGTAACTAGCTTAACTAAAGTCTTTAGGGAAAGTAAATTCGGACAAACTCCTCTCTCCTTAATACCTGATTTGTTCAACAACATGATTTGGGGCGCGTCTATTCAAGGCCCTTTTGGGCCAGCCGAGGTCTTAGGGCTCAAGGCTTGTACCTCGCGGTTATTGTGGGCTGTTTAGGGCTTCTCTCAAATCTCCTTGTGCGGATGTGTGGACGCTCCTAATGCTGGCTAATGGGCTTCGGCAGAGTAACAGTCTCCTAGCTTCCATTGAGCACCCCATGGAAAGCAGCATAAGCTCCATCGAAGAAAGGCCCTGGCCAGACCTTTCTTTTGGAGTTTTTTATTATTGGGAATAGGCCACCCTCCATCACCCCCATTTTCACCCCAAATCTCCTGTCCATTCTCCTTGGATCTTCTGTCCCCACCGACCTCCCTCTAACCTGACCAGCACCAGCACCCCTTCTCTGGACTATGAGCCCAAACCTATCAGTATTGTCATTACACCCCTCCTCCCCTCGAAACCTGCCACAGTCCAAGACATTGGCCTCCATCCCCCAGCCTTGTCTCATACCGCCGATGCTGACCCTGACAGCCATGTCCTGGGGAGGGCTAAATTGAATGTGAAATGCATGGTGGGTCCTCGCAGACTCCATTGTGCAGAGGAAGAGTCTGGGAGGCGAGCAGCGTCACTGCTCCTCAGTGCTGATTGAGCTTGACAGCACGACGGGAGGAGGCAAGAAAAACGTTCTCTTGCTCTCATTCAAAACTGAAAGAGGGCCTTTTTCAGCCCCCCCGACCCCCCTGCCAGCCACTACTGCCTTCCCTCCTTCCCTCCATCCTCTGTTCTTTTTTTCCCCCTGCGATGAAACAGGCCTTAGCGTTCCCTGGACCACTAGCTCTCCTGAGATCACACTACGTTTCATTGAGCTCATCCTGGGAATGACAACAGAAGAGTTACATTTGGAAATACTATGATCATGTCATCTCCTGTTCTTCAGCTACAAACCCCACCCACCTCCGCCAAAAGCAATGTGGATTATATTCAAAACTCTTTGATTTTATTGCGATTAACACTTTTTTCACATTACTAAACCCATGCAATATAACCAGCTGTGTTTGTATATGTGGTATAGAGGGTTGGCATATGTACATGTATACAAACCTGTGTGTATGCTTGTGTTTGTATATGTGCTCTTGTGCATGCAGGTGTGTGTGTGAAAAGTGCTATTCAGTCTGTTCTGCTTGGTGTCATGGAGCCCCTCTCCCCTGGATGCGGCAAACCCCTCATTTAATGCAAATGACAGTCATCTAGAATCCAATGCATCTCTCATCGCTGCACATTGCCTAATCAATGTGAAGTGCTGTGTAAAAAAATACATTGCCTCCCTGTAATAGTTGTTTTTGACCGAGTCAAGTGCAGCCCCTAGAATTAATCCCAACCTGAGATTCAATTATGGGCGCCTGGCTAAGCAGAAGAGGGATAGCACTGCGAGCAGTGGTGAGGAGACTGCGATTGTATAGTGGAGCTTGTCTGTATGTTTCTGTGTGAAGAGTATGTATGCGTGAACATTGCTGGTCTCTGACCTGTGGGTGAGTTATATATGAGGGCTTATAATGTGGTGTTGTTCTTGGCCCTTGCTGGCTTGAATCAGGGGCAAAAGGCCCTCCAATATCTTCCTCCAGGAGTCTCGTCTCATCATTCAAAGGCAGCCCACGTCAGTGTCCCTGGCCGTGCTCTGGTGGCAAAGGGAGATATGGAAATTCAGAGTTGTGAAACCTCATTGTCACCTTTTTCTAATGAGTTCCCTGATCATCAAATGTGTTCTCATTTCTGACATTGCTTGAGGAAAAGAGGGAGGCGGAGGTGTAGACTTACAAGCCTGGTTGTGGGAGGCGAACGGGAGCGACTCTGTGGCTTCATCAATGTGCATGGAAGTCAGGCTTCCGGAAATTCATTTCTGCCGCCTGTGCCAGATAAGCATGTTTCAGGTCAGTGTTTGTTCAGTGTGTTTTTGAGGATTCGCTGTGTTCATTATAAGGTGTTAGAGTGGCTCTTGTCATTTTCGTTCACATTTACATACTGTTGTTGTTGTGATCCATCAACACCTCAATTGTGTATAACGACCAATTTGAAGATATTAGATTAGCCCACCCAGCATGCACCTCCTCGCAGAAGACAGGTGGGAATTTAATTCGGAAGCTTTTTATTTTGTAAATCTTAGCATTAAAATGAGCACACATATCTGATATTATTGCATATACAATATCTGATGGCAGCAGATGTGCCCCTCTGAAAATATATATATACATAAAAATGCACGTTGACTTATTTGCATGCCATGCGCGCGCACGCACACACACGCACACATTTGTGGTATATTTACTATACATTAAAAGTTGATCTTCCATCCAGCCCAAGGACATTGCTGCTGTCTCTCCCCCCCACTTCCTGACAGTGGGCCAATGACAACATAAACACAGAAAAGGCAATTTAGCTCCCTCTTTTAGAACTACTTTGAAAATAAAGGAATTTTAATTATGGACACAATGAAAAAGAAAAAAGGACTAAAAAGGGAGAAAACATTCACGCACAGTAAACAAAGCTGAAACAATTATCTTCTGGTGACCAGTCGGTGTTTTTAGAACAGTCATTTTAATCTTTTATTTACTGCAAAGAGAGAGAGGCAGAGCGAGAGAGCAAGAGACAGAAAGGGGAGAAGAGGGTGTGAGAGAGAGAGGAGAGAGAGAGAGAGAGAGAGAGAGAGAGAGAGAGAGGGAAGAACTATAGGAGAGAGAGGGGGAGGGGGTGAAAGAGGCTAGGGTGAAAGAGAGAAAGATAATATGCATGTATTTAAAATATCCCCACCCTCACAATCAAAAGATACATTTTTTTTTTATTAGAGAAACAATTTTGCCGCACACCCGGGTGGAGGATGGGGATAGTTTGTCATTTGTTGTTGGAAATTGCTCGCCGTCAACCCCCAAAGACAACATTGCATTTTTCCATTCATCAGTGTAAGAGAGCGGAGTGACATTGTGAATTTCCTCTGGTGGGATAAAGCCAACCAACAACAACAACAACAACAACACAATACAATATGATGATGGCAGAGTGATTTTAGACCCGGGCATAATTGAACCAAGAAGTAGCCTTTTGTTAACTTGTGGTGGTGTCACAGAGCAGCAGGCAGGTTATAATACTCAGGTGATTGACATTCAGATGATGCGTGTGATGACCTAGCATGCACAATACATAACATTCCATTTAATGGTCAATTTCAGATGAGAAACACCTTCACTCGCCTGTGCGGAGAATTACAGTCCTCCACTGCTAAGTGAAATGATGAGGAAGAAATTGAGGCCTGTTCAGCGTTTTGGACACGGCGACTGTTGGCTGGGCCTTGTAATTTGCAAAGGAGCTGTGCTGTGGGACATCGGTGTAAGTGAAATATAATTAATCTGTCACATCTATTCCATTGACACCTTTCCTTTGAAGCTGTGCTGCTGCATGGGTGTAGATGCATATCAGCTGTGTCTGGCCCCTGGGTGCCTCAGATATAAACATTCACTTCACCGGATGCTGTTATCCTTTATTGAGTGACACTGATGCGTTATGTGGAATTGGCCAAGATAGCAAGGCAAAAGCTACAAATCTCCATTTGCAATGAGGAGAAAATTCCATAGGATTAATTTTCTGTATAAGACCCCTGCCCAGGCCCCCAACCCCCACCTTGTCCACAACTTCAGCTGTGTAGCCCGGTGTTAAAAGACCCAGAGGAATACTGTCTTTGTCATCCTGCCGTTTTGGGCCGAAGAATAAGAGAAGTTTTAATCCCCATTGTCCACAAGTCTGGGGGGGTTGTGGGGTGGGGGGGTCGGCGGCTGTAAGATGATCCAACCGGCCACACTAATCCCTCCATACCACTTTCGCCTTCACATCAAAAACACCCCCACCCTCCCACAAAGCAGCGGCCTTGTGCGTTGGTCCCCAATGTGCAAATTCTAAAGAGGAAAATGGAGCAAAGAAAAAGTTGCAACAACAGAGCAGAATAGACTTAAAGACAGTTGCACAGAAGATAAGGCGAGCTCTGGGGTGAGGGTGGGGGCATGGTAGGCTCCATCGCTGCGAGAACACATGCTCCCTCTGCTGCCACTCTCCCCCTCAGGTCGGGCCCTGATGCTGCTGCAGTTGCTCTTTTATAGGTCTCCCTGGCAACTGAAATATGTCCTGAATCCGCCGTATTTTCCTTTTTCTAGAAAGACTACAAGCCAGGGGGAAGGGGACAGGTGCCACTCAGCCGAATGCACATGGGCTTACCGTTGTACACAAATACCGACTGTGATACACCATATTGTTTCTTTCTAAATCCTGCTGGATTAGCCAGTAAAACAAAAAGGCAGCCAAATGTGAACAACTCAAAAAAAAGAAGTGGGAATTATAGCTTCCAAGGGCTCTTTTTGCTGATGGATCTAAAATGATTTTTAAGAAATCAACAAAATGTGAATCTCATTTAAGGCTCCTTAAACAAGATTTACCTACTTGGATATTTCCACATGGGACATACTGCTTGTATGCCTTTGTAATCAGGCTGTAGTTGTTCAAGTTTGTTTTGCCCAAATTGGATGTCTTTTGAGCCATCTCGAGAAACCCAATTGGATCGGAAATCTCCAAAAATCTCTTGAAAGATGCACCGCGTCTGATAATAGTCATCGTGATGATTCCTATGATGATGATGACCTGACTTATGAATATGAAAGATGACATCTTGATGAAGTGTGGTTCCCTTTCTTATGATGGGTTGGAGTCACTGAGACGAGAGGAGCGAGAAAGTAGATGAGCGATGGTGGCCCAAACTCAAGGCCACTGAAGTCATCGAGACGGTCCACTGTGTGGCCTCTGGGGGGCACGCACACACACACACACGCACACACACACACACACACACACACACACACACACACACACACTGGAGCTGCTCTGATGAAGTTCACTGTAATAGAGAGTGTGTGAGGAGTCAGGGTGGGGGCAGGGAGAGAAGACACAGAGGGGGGGCGTTGTGGGTGTGTGAGGGAGCCAGGAGACAGCCGTTTAAAATTCTGTTTCCTGCAAGTGAGGAGGCTAATCCTGCCCCCATAATTCCCTGCAGCCAAAGCACCCCTCCTTCTTCAACATCACCACTCCCTTTTGCTCTATCTTGCTCTCCCTCTATCTCGCTCATTCTCTCTCTCTCTTAGTGCACACTCCATGAGTGACAGCACAATGCCCAGGCCCTCGCACGCTTATCTAACTCTAGCAGATGGTCGACTTGGATCAATGCACACACGCCACGATCAATGGCTGCGATAAAGAGCAGCAGGGATGGTACCCTTTCCCTAGGTCCCTCTCTCCTTCTATCTGCCTCCCCTGATGCCCGTCCCGCTGCCCCCTGCCCAATTGTTTCTCTCTGACGCTCGTTCATCTGCATCTGCACTGGCACCTACCCGGCTGCAGGCCCTCTGCTGGTGCTGGGGTCCCGCTGATGGCAGGGGTGCCCAATGTGCTGCCTGCTGCATCCATCCACCTCCCTCGACGTGCTCCCTCAGAGAGCTCTGAGCCCTCTTTCTATCAGGCTTATCATGAGATCGCCGCTTCATCTCCTCCTCGCCCACCCTCCGCAACTTTTCTCACTCTCTCTTTCTCTCCTACACTGGCTTTGGCTGTATCTCACATGTTAATCTCCCACGGCTGTAATCATTCTCTTCAGCCATACAGAGAGCTTTCTGCCTCTGACCTTCTGTGCTCTTCCTGAATGCACCATTTACCATGTAGCTGCCGTCCTCTGATGATGCACCCTCATACTCATCTCTTCATTCCCTTGAGGCATGTCTGCATGGCATATTTCCCCTTATGTAGCCATAATTCCTTCTATTTTGTTTCATCCAGTGTTGCCATGTTCAGAGGTGGTTCTAATGGGACACTGAGGAGACTGAGGGGAATCAAAGTGGGTCAAAGATGTAACTGTGAGGAGAAAGTAGAGCAGAAGTCTGACTGAGTGAATCAGGAACTATGGGTGGAAGTGGGCCAGGGTGCACGCTGCTAAACAAATTTAAACACCATAAGCAAAGATTGTATTCAGAAATGCACATGGGGATCTGATTTGCCAACAAGAGTCAAAACTCCAGGAACAACAAAATGAAAGTGCTGTTGAGATTCAATTTTGTTTTTATCTCTGTTATGTTGCCACAACTTCAGGCCCAGACTTCAAGTCACGATTTCTCTGTTAGGTTCTGTTAAAGGGGTACTCTAGCAATTTGGTGTTGCACTTCTATTAATACAGGGGACTTGCAAGAGACAGAATTAAAAAGGAATGGCGGAAATCAAAGCAGCAGAGGCGGAGATGTGCTGACGTTTTATCCCTAACTGGATAGCGCCATTCATTAGACCCTCCCTTCTGGGTAAATGCCCATGTCTTGCAAACTCAACAGACCTAGTTTGTCACACAGGTTTCCTGTTAAAACTTTGACAAATCGAGCCAAGCTGAAGTAACATTGATGACATGATCTGGGTTTTTTTTCAAACTTAAGAAAAACTCCCTTCAGAGCCACAGAAGACATTATACAAATGTTTTAATAGTGGAGTAGAACTCCTCGTGGCAAATGAACCCTGACAGAATTCCTGCATCTGTGTTTATGTGACAATGGCAAAAGATGCTCTACTGTAAAGTGTACTTTAAAGGGTTTGTTAACTTACAACACTACATATATTTTGTCCTTTACCTCTGATGGTATCTAGCCAGGCACATAGTTTTGGTTTATTTGCCAATGATTCATCTGACTTTTCTGCTGTCACCTTAATATAATCAAGGTCAGTGGAATTTCATTTGTGGCGTTCTTTGCATTGAAAAATAACATTTAAACAATGACTCGTCCAGAATTCATGTCACAGTTACTCTGGATAACCCTCAAAACACACAATAGTTTTGAGTGGTAATATTTCTTTTGTAGAAAGTAGTTCCACTGTAAACTGTGGGTTTTCAGACAGTGAGATCTGTGGCTTATCCAGAGTGGATAACAGGGACATTGTTTATGGAATTATTATTGTTGCAAATTAAATTCCACTCACCACTAGAGATGGATATCACAAAACTTGACATTATAATGTGTGTGAAATGACCCAGGTCTGTACTGACAGGTATGTATACAAATGGTGTTATATTGCAGCTATTACATGGTACCTATAGGACCAATGCCTCTACTTAAACCAAACATGGGGCCATGTGACTTGTCAGCTGCATAAACCTTGCCCCAGAGTAAGCTCTCTCTTTCCTTCTGCCTTAAGGAATTTGTAATTTGCCGTTGGTGATGTAATGCGGTTCATAATAAGCCCATTAAAGCCTTTCTCTGTGCTGATGGAAAACGCAGTGGCAATATGGACACCTCCGCTATTTATACCTCTCAAATCCTCATGCATATTCACACAGTGCAGAGATGGGGAAAGAGCAGGCAGACACCCTGACAAATAAGTGCCTGGATCTCATTTCTTTTGGAGCCTAAGCTATTTCAGCACACTGGGGCCTCCTCCCCTCCTTACACTATGGCCGCAGCCTCATCCATTCTCCGGGTCTGCCTGCTTTCATTTGCTCTCGGTCAACATGATGTGATGTGAGTGAGGGCGTTTATGCGTGTGTGTGTGTGTGTGTGAGAGAGAGAGAGAGAGACGGAGAAAGAAAGACAGAAAAAGAGGGAGATAGAGAGAAGGAAGGGAATAACGAGGCTTGGCTGAAGAGTCTAATCTGTTTTGGTTGAGGCACAACTGCCCCAAGTCGTGATACACTATAAATCATTCTATTACCCATCCATCTTTAAAGTACACTGAACTATAGTTGCTTTGCACCAATCATTCTTCAAGCTATCATTTACTTTCAGGATTAGTGTAGCTTCAGAAACACACAGGTATTCATAGCTTTTATAAATAGATAATAATCACTGTAATAATCCCATGCTCTTCCTATAGAGACCCTCTACTGCGTATGTTCCTCAGGTTGGTGAAATAAATTTACTTAACGGTTCTCTGTAATGGCATCTGAGTTCTGTCTCTATCGGTCAGTAAGTTATTCCTGAAGGGACTTGAAGGATCAACAATGAAAGATCACAGCCTGGAATCTCGTAACAAAGCTAATTTTCTTGTTGCTGAAGTGTTTTTTAGTGTCAAATGTTTTGCCATGTAACAACTGAACAAAACTAAATTAACACTGGAGGAAAAACACGTTTGTATTTGACAATTTCACAGTGAGACAGAGAAGGATACAGACAGAGCTTTATCAGACAGACAGGGGAAAAATCAAAGGAAAACCCTGCAAAAATGAGTGGGCAAAAACATAATTCATGCAGACCATCATCATGAAAACACCAGATGAGGGAATATCTTTTCTAAGAATGGTGTTTATCTCCCCCATCGGGTTTCAGATAGCCTGGCTCTGAATCGCTGTGCACATCTCAGGTTTGTTGTGCCCAGTGATGCCTGTTTCCACTGATTGTCTGGAGAAATTGCCAACCAATCAGATCCTAGTAGGTGGGTTTAAGACTGGGGATTTCATCTTCTTAGCCATGGCTAGCTATAACCACGTTAATGAAAAAAGCAACAGAAAAGAAGTGTAGATAATATTGACACAGCTGTAGTTGTAAGTTGTTTTAAGCCTGTGTACAGAAATAAATCGACACAAATGTTTCATCAAATGCTTCCGTGTCAACTCAAACTGATGCCGGGGAGATGCATATGTCCCTGGTTGGTGAGGGCAAAACAAACAAAACAACCCCTCCTCACAGCAAGAAATGGGCTAACACTAACATCAGCTACAATGTCAGGATAAATAAATATAGTGAAGTGACCTGGCAGTTCTTTCTGATTGTCAGGTTAGGTTTCTGGCTTCTTTGAGAATCTTCATCAAAGTGTATTGAAGCTGTTCTGGCAGCTCATGGTGGCCCAACACCTTACTTAGACACTTTATGTTGCTTTTCCCTTTAGGTTGTCACCCATCTGTATGTGTCGTTGTTGTGAGGCGGCCAATGTGTGCTGACAGAGGGCAACCTTACATTACAACTCCCACGTCTGCCTACTGCTGGACAGATAGTCTGGCTGACCACACTCGGCTATTGTCACATGAGCTGTAGTCTGAAGACGCCGGTGCTCCCCCTCTGTCCCTCTCCGTCCCCCCTCCGCACACGCCTTAATCCTGCTTAATTTGAGTGCAAAGAAATTCACATGTGCCAGTAAGAACATTTACAGAGTACACTGCCTCCATTTTCCTCCCTAAAATAAAACAGAGCTTAAGCGCTAAGCTTTATTGATCTTACAACTTGATAGTGTGATTAAGGGGGAAGATGGTGCCCCAAAAAAGTGCACACTTTCAGATTACAGGCTACGCTACACAGCTTTTAATTGGGAACTCATTAGCAGGGCTGCAGAACCTTGGAAGGAAAGTGGCCAAAACCCCTTTATGATGCCATTGTGCAAATCTGTGTATACCTTCATAGCGTAGGGTAGGAGAAGAGAAATGGTAAAGAATTGCATGCCACTTTGGTTACCCCCCCCCCCCAAAAAAAAACCCAATTTGAAGCTAACAGTTAAAGGATAAACTGTAGAGGTAACTCTGGCTTGCCATCATCGCCACTTACCAGCCATCATAGGGGAGGAGTGGATCTTTGTATGTGTGTGAGAGAAAGAAAGTGAGACAGCGAGAGAGGGAGCTGTGGGCCAGAGAGATGCAGATTTGTCCCAATGGAGATTTGAACACCTCCATACTGTGGGTGGGCAGACACATGGAGAGAGACAGAGCTAAGGGGCTGTGCGGCCACCCGGTAGGGGAAACTCTACACCGATGGCGATGGTAGGCATTAGTTCAGCACCAGCTCTTTGGCTCACACACACACTGACAAACCCAAAGGCTGCAGAAGTAGCGGCTTTGATCACTGAATCACTGGCAGTGATGACACGAACACATCTACCAGTTCCATTTAACCCACTTCCACTAAATCACAAAAACTCAAATTCATTTCTTTCCACCTCTCTCGACATCAAAGTGGTAACAGCACAGCACGAGGCAGTTTCGTCCAGCAAGGTTCCATCTCTATTTAAAAAGCCATTCAGTGTCTGTCTATAAATGTCATTTTGGAACTATATATTAGATGCACTGACAAATCAAACAAAAGTAAAAACCCTCGCCCAGAAGCTGAGCAGAAACCGTGGTGTATTTCCATGAGATTTTGTTCACATTAAGCCAAAAGGTAAGAAACATGAGACTAAAAATCCTCAATTGACAATGGCACTATCTCATTGTTTGTAATACTGAATGTAATGTCTCAGATCTCATTGGCATCTTCCTCTGGCAGCATCACTCGCTTTCCTTTTTGTGTTTTCATTGTGGATTGTTGTTTACTGGCTTCTGCGTGCTATTTCAGCGCCTCTCTTTCCTCAAAACACCTACTCATTTGAGGGCTGATTCATTCCAGGCTAATTCATATTCCCAAGGGATTAGAGACATCTAATTTGGTGATATTTCTGTCGTGCACAGTTTGGATGTAGTATTCAAACAGTCTTCCCCCTCCTTCTTTGCCACGAGCACAAAACACACACAAAATCATAAACAGACAAATACACCGCATCATATCCTGTAGTTATCTTACTTGCCAAGCTAAGTATCGTCTCATGTGCTTGAAAGAATCTCACGTTCATGTCTTTGCTGGACATCTGCATTATGGTGTGATGGGCAGATAAAGGTTCAAAATAGAAAAGCGTCTCAGCAATATAGAGATAAGGAAAGTGCAGAGGCACACATGGATCCAGATAAGAGGGAGATACAGAAAGACTGAAAGATCTGGACAAGGGCCCAAACTGCAACTGACAGATTTATTTTTTGGTTGATGAGATGAAAGATGAATGGTAGAATATCCATGAATTTCAGTTAGAAAAGATATCACCCACACACCCAGAGCAACCCTTCTCAACACACAGTTCATTTACATTTGAGGGGCCAACTCCTATTGCTATAAAAGTAAAGATAAAAGATATATTTTTTAAATAAGAACATCAGGGCGGGGTCTCACAATATATAGCATCTTAATTTTTAACCCTTTTAATTTTAATCAGCCGCTCCCTTTTAGGGCTGATTTCAAGGATTTATTACACTAATGGACTGTCAGGCTGCTTTGAAGGTAGGGAGACACCATATCTTTATAGCAATAGTTTAGCAAATAGCCTCATTTGCTTTCTTGCAAAGAGTTAGATGAACAGATTGATACCACTCTCATGTCTGTACAGTAAATTTGAAGCTACGGTCAGTTTAGTTTAGCATTAAGCCTGCAAACAGCTAGCCTGGCTCTGTCCAAAGGTAACCAAATCTGGCTACAAGCACCTCTAAAGGTTTCAGCATTGTGTATTATCGCTGGATTATTTTATTGCAGGAAATTCTTTGACCACAATGATCAAAAAGACAAGTCTTATGTGTCAGTACATATATTACATTTTAATATATGTCTAACTTACAGCAGTAACTACGGGCAGAACGGTTGATGGCAAAAGGTTAATAAAGAAAACAAGTTTACTGACAGGGTGATAACTGACACTGTGGTTCAGCTTATCGAACATTCACAACATCACTTTTCGTGCATAACAAATAAACAAGAGTTTCCTTTTCTTCCTAATCTGTAAAGTCAATGTAGCAGTACTGAGAAAGATTTTATTGGGGTATGAGTACATTTTCTGGTTCAAACTTCACAGCCCTTAGGGTGTAAAAACTAAAACAAACGTGTGATGTATCAACAAATTCACTTTTTGTTCTGTCAGTGGAGCAGCTCCAGGCTATGCATCAAAGTAACACAACAAGTCAGAGTCATATTTTCCCACTTAGGGAACTGTTTATTCTCACAAATTCCCAGCAAACTGTCTGCAGGCGCAGGAAGAAGTTTTCAGGTTGATAGCACCCACCCTGCAGACAGTGACTTCTAGATTCCTGAAGCCTGAAGTGTTGATGCAGTTTCTCCCCAGTGTGCCCTGGTTTTCGGAGGGTGGTGTGACAGTGATGGATAGCTGCAAGCTTGGTACCAATAAGAGCCTCCAAATGGTCGATTTAGGGCCCAGGGCTCCAGTAGATGGGCCCTCCAGGAGACCCACTCTAAATTAAATCCTCTGAGGCTGCCAGGCTACTATGACGCTTTCCCTGTGCCCCCGCCCATTCTCGACCACTGCCTCCAGCCAGCCTCACTTTTGTTCCCCAAGAACAAGTTTTTCCTCCTTAATTAATTCAACAAAAAGTAATTAAACCTTTGCATTTTGCCGACATGCCTCGTCTGCCCCCACCCTCACCAGACACAAAGAAAAGGTAGGATGGAGAGAGGGGGCGCAAGAAATTAAGAACACTCGGTGCCAAATGACCGTCGGAAGCAAAACAATATTAGCCCCCTGAGTCAGTGGCCAGGACTCATAATAAAGGAATAACAAGACCAGGCATAGAGCTGAGATGAATGCTCTGCGGTGGTAGTGCAGGTTGTATTGTTCGGCGGGGAGGTGGAGGCTGCTGAGGTGGACGGCCCCAGCCTCAGAGCCCGCTCTTAATTTGCTGAGGGATGTAAGTCCTCAGGGGTGTGTGTTGTTCGGCCCCTGAGGGGTAATAATGTACTTGGCAACTTCTCCTCGTCTCCCCTGCATTCAGCACTTTATGTGGAAATAAAAAAAGTGTTTCCTTAGTACTCATAAACTGCTCTTTAAAGCTCATAATATATACTGTGTATATATATTTATTGTCATTTATTAAAACACATGAAATGGCAGCGTTAGAACTGAGCATTTTGGGCTGAGATGAAATGAACTGTTTCAGCATACGTAAGGTGATTAAATGATTAATCAGTTAATCAAGAAAGAAATCAGCAGATAAATGAATAATGAAAATGATTTTTAGATGCAGCTCTACACAAAACTGAGACTGCATAAAGAGACACACTTTACATTTACACTGAGACATTGGAGATATAAGAACAGAAGCTCAAGAAGAAGAAGTAATAGATTTAGATAAGTATGTTGACTTTATGTCACAAGGTCAGTTGTGGAAAGTACTGTACTTAAAGCAGAAATACTTACAAGTACTTCTACTTTACTTGAATATTTCCATTCCGTGCTACTTAAAACTTTTTCTCCAGGAAATGTATCAGCTTTGGATACTTGTTTCTTTGCACACGATGCTTTTATATATAAAACACATGATCAGCTTGTACATTTTATACATTTTTAGATTAAACTAACCAATAGAATATAAAGCAGTTGGGTCCAGCTGCAACACTAAAATGCTACTTACACATTAATGCATCAGCAATAATAATCCTATAATAGAATAAATAATAATACAACACTCACAGAGTCATTTCATTTATTTCTTAATACTTTAAGTACATTTAGATGTGCAGATTTCTTTTGACATTAGAGGGTTCTTGGTTTGACCCCAGCAGTTGGCTGTGACGTTCTGCATGTTCTCCCCGTGTCTGTGTGGGTTTTCTCCGTGTACTAGTCAGCACTGTGTTTGTCTGGCGACCAGTCCAGGGTGTACCCTGCCTCTCGCCCACTGTCAGCTGGGATCAGCTCCAGTCCCTGAGCGGTATAGATAATGGATGGATGGACATTGTGGTATTGATACTTTTGCTCATGTAAAGAACCCAATTCTTCCACCACTGCACAGGGTTTGTGTTTTTGCACAGCCAGTGAAAGTTTGTCCCCAGTAATCCACAGTATACATGTTTATGTTCTGTAGCCCCCTCTAGTAATTCCCTCTGTTTCAGTGGAGCACGTGGCCCATCAACACTTCACTTGCATTCTCAGCATGTGGAACACCCAACGTGCATATTCAGTGGGATCACATGACTTGCTGTTTAAAAACCAAAGCTTTATATGAAGTTAGTTATTTTTCTTCTCACTGGAGATTATAAGTGATTCATGGCCTGTCTGCTGGGTGTGGTCTGGGGATGTCTTGATGGTTTGTCAAGTAAAGAGAAAAGTTGGTTAAGCCCATGTCTTTGAACTATGATGTTGGGTCAGACAGCCAAGGCAGATATTTGCCCAGCAAATATTTTAATCCCCAACTAATCACTTGGTGAGTCCAGTGGGTGGAGGTTTGGGGTTGGGGGCTCTATGAGGGGGGCTGCCGTGGTGGCCTGGCACATTCTTCCTGTCAGTGACACGCCCATTTTTCCAAGGGGATTGTGGGAAGAGTCAAACAGAGCGACCTCCAGAGTGAGCCGCTGGATAGCAGGAGGCGTTGACTCAGGCCCTGCAGAAAGGCCACGTGGGTGCACGCATGTGGCACCCACATGCATGCTGTTGCTTACAAATCCACCTAAACCCCCATGAACAAATGGCTGTAATTAATAAGAGATATGACTCCATTTGTCATTGATCGAAATGTAAAATTGGAGATAGAAATTAACATTGTGAGTGTGCGCCTCTTTCATCTTCAGCATAAAGAGTCTGCCCTCTAGAAGCCCCACTCTTTCTGCAGTTTGGATTACATTTCCTTTGAGTGAAAATGCTGTGCATGCACTGCTCACTCTAAACATTTTTTTCCAGTGATGCAGAGGAACGCGCTCTCTCACGCTGTGGCACTCCAGATTCCTTCGCCATTCAGTGACTCTTGGCGTTTGCTTATTATCAGAATATTCTTAATCATAGTGGAGACAGTGCCAGTGGAGAGAGCGAGACACGTCAAAACATCTCCAACCGTAAAGGACCAGACAGCAAGCGTGATGGGCAAATTAGTCAGAGGCGCTGCCTAAATGGATGGTGAGGGCACAGGGGGAGAGATAGGCAGTACGAGTGTGTGTGGATATCAGCGAGGGAGCAGAAAACAGAAAGAGAGGAACCTTCTCCATTTCACCATTCAGCGGTGCCTCCTATTCCCGAAGCACTTCGCCAGATCACAACCCACTAACTGATAGAGAAATAAATTAAGGAAAGGCTGCTCAAAAAGATATGATTCTGAAGGAGATTTAAGGAGTGGAACTGATTGTGCATGTCTGATTCCTGCGCTTCAGAGTCCTCACCCGGGGGGCTTGGCTTTCAAAGCTGAGTGACTTGCACGGAGAAACACTCCATTAACAAAGTTCAGCTCTCCTCTGAGCCCCCCACCCCTACTCCCCCCCCACCACAGAAGACCTCTCCCAGGCAGCACAGCTTTTTCTTTTTTCTAGTGATGTTATAGGGTGCTGTGCCTTAATATACAGGAAGACTGTGCTACTTGACTGAGGGAGCTCCGGGCCTTTTTAGAGTCTGAAAGGATAATTCCAGTTCATTATAACTTGGCTCCTATTTTCTTAGTTTTGGCCATTATTTCAATCGGTCATGATAACATTTTACTGACAGAGGTAATTGCTGAGATCATCATAAAATTAAGTTGTTGGGGAAATAAACACAAGCTGCCAGCAAGCTTGTTAAAAACAGTTTGGCCAGATTATCTAAACTAGGGATCAACGTTCTGATATCGTTGCCATTATTGACTTTATTGAGAGAATCGGACTGACAGGTCCACATTAAAAATAGTTTGTTCATCGTCATTATGAAATTCTGTTTCTGCTATCATTCAGTCCCAGCGGGCTGCTGACTGCTGCTGAATGCTTCTAATTAGTTCCACACAGGGAGGTATATAGATTTTAAATGTGAAGAAAAAGAGAGCAGTGGTATTGAACCAGTACTTAGAAAATGTGCTCAAAATTGTTGAGACAAATGTGTGACTTTGGGATATACAAATAAAATTCAGGCAAGTACAATAGGTCTAACGAGGAAGTCATCTGTAAATTGCGATAGATGTTTATAACAGGCAGTTTGGTTAATAATTGTTTATTTCTTTGTTTTCTTTTCCTAATAGGTTTCACTGACCTGGTGGTTTCTTTAAAATTGGGTTGTTTTATTGTTGGCTTGCTTGGGATCCTGATCACAGCTATAATGTGTTAATTACTGAGCTTTAGAGGTGCCAGTATGTAGATTTTGTTACCTTCATACAAAACCGGACTAGCTACTTCCCCCTGTTTTCAGTCTTTATAGCTGCTGCTCTAGCTACATATTTTGCTTACAGATATGAGAGTGCTATTGATCTTTTTACTAAATTTTTGGTAAAAAAGCACATTTATTTCACAAAAACTTGCAATTTCGTTAATCAAAGAAATGATAGCCAAAACAATGAAAATAACACCCAAGTTGTAATAAACTTTAATGGCCCTTTAACTGCCTTTAGTGATGCTAAACAAACTATTTGCATACAGATATTGTGCGAAAGGGTTAACATTTGCTGAGGCAGTTCAGAGAGACAGAGGGGCATTGAGCAGGCAGCATGGAGGAGAGCAGTAGCTTGGGTCCCGAGTACCAGGATTAGAGTCATGGGACTAGGCAGAGGCGGCACCATTACCTCTGACTGGAAAGGCTCAAACCCAGTGACTCCTTCTGAGATCAGATGGAGAGAAAAAGACTCTGATAAAGAAGAGAGAAAGAGAGGGATGGAAGGAGGGGGTATGCGTCCGAGAAGAGGATTGAAGAAGTGCAGAGCAATTAGGTGTAGTGGGACAGGGAAGACGTGTTTTTATGGTCGGAGGAGAGTGTCGTGATCACGTTGAAAGAGTGTGTTCATAAGCTCTATGGAGGGGTTACTGCAGTGAGATTGATTGTGGTAATGGAGGTCAATTTCTGGCTGAGGAGCCACTAAACTTCATTTAACTTAGTCCTTCTGAATCCATCTGATACGACTCCCCCAAAAACCCATTCATAAATCCCTGTATTATTCCAATGGGGCTGTTATCACTTGAATGTGTTGCAACTTTATCACACGGCTCATGTCTACGACTGAGCTCTTGACCATTTAACCCCTTTAACTAGTCACTATGGCATTGGAAATATTTGATTTTCTTTTTTCTGCACGGGCGAGAAGAGGAAGAGGAAGCTAGGTGAGTGTGGATAATTGAGCAGTCTGCAGGCATGGAGCCCAGAGATAAGTGAAAGAGTCAGAAATTGAGTGTGATGCTGAGGCGAGGGCTGGGCCCTTTATTTGATGGAGAAAAGAGGAAACGGGTAAAAAAGGAGAGGAGGATGTCTCTGAGGAGGAGAGATAGACAGCAGCGGAACGATGGACTCAGAGACAGAGAAGGGGAAAGATATGGATGGCAGGCGGCAATTACTGAGACTGAGGCTCCATGTGAACACAGCCAAGTGTGTGTGTGTGTGTGTGTGACAGTATGTGAGGAAGAGAGAGGCCCAGAGTGAGAGGGGGGAAGAGGAAGAGGGAGGATTGAGATCTCTGACTGCCTGGGCCCCTGCTGACTCTCATACAGGCAGATCACAGGCTCATCATGTCAGCTCTGTTTGTGGAAATCCTCCCTCATCAAATGACAAATTTGCTACACGTTTACCTTTATCAGATCTGGGAAGAGAGGCAGAGGAGATGAGCGAGGGAGAAGGTGTGTGTGTGTGTCTGTGTGTGTAAGTGCCTCTCTCTGTCGCCGCTACCGTCAAGGGGCCAATTACTTGCTCCTCCGAGAGCAACGCTGCCATCTCAGGCCTTTCATTCAGCCTCCCGCCCGCCTCCTCGTCCTCGGAAACATCTGTCTCTGAATATGCAATGAGCGTGTCAAAGCGAATACACCCACGTCCTGCACAAAGCTAATATTTGCTAACATCAAACCTGTCTGTTCTGCCTCTAGTGCCGCATACGCCACTGGAGCAGGATGCCACCGGTGCTGCTGGGAGCCTCTCCCCCTCCTGCTGTAAGATTACGGGCCTTGTTACTGACACCATGCCTTGCTGCCCTCCTCCTCCTCTTCCTCTTCTCGGCCTCCCCTTTGGCCATCCTACTCTTATCATCTATTCTGCCCCTTCTCCTCCTTGTATCTCTTCTATTAAGGTTTAATTAACTGGACTTGGGCCTCATCAGCCTTCTTGGATTAACATCAATATTGACCAAAGTTTTGCACATCAGCTTAGGCTATCTGGATTTTTATGGCTCATAGATGATGAGTACATTTAACCTGCTTTTACCTGCCTGTCCTCAATAGGAAAATATTCAGTGTCTTGTGGTATTTTATTAACTTAACTATCTACACTGAGGAGAAGCCTAATCAATAGAGATATGTGGAGATTAGATTATATCTGTGGGTTTTAAAAATGAGAGCATTTATAGGAGTAATACCCTTTAATAAAAGTCTTTAATCTTAACTTTCTTTCAGATACACGGACTCAGTGATATGCTCATCATATGTGTTAGCTTGTTTGTCACCGACTGAGCAGAAGCTCATTTGCAGCCCCTGTCCCTGGTTAGGCTTTTAAATTCTGGTTAAATCTGCTAAAAAACAAAGTTGCTACAACAGACATAACTGACTGTGTCTGCACGTGCATGTATGTGTACATGATCGTGTATGCACTGACATTATGTGTAAGGATATGTAGGTGTACATGTGTGAAGTGGATCCATTCAAAGCTTATTCACTATTCATATCTTCCCTGTTGATTAAAACACTGTTTCACTTGTGTTTTAGACACTTTTTTAACTTCAAATTTTGACCACCCCACCCTAACAATAATATATCACATGATATAACATTTAAAGTTGCAAGGAAAGCAAATATCCTGCTGCCTCAAGTGCTACCCCCGAGGACTCCAAAACCTCTTGATTAGGCCTATAGATACCGATAACTCTATACATACTCCTCACCACTGATAAAGTGACTGTGAAGGTTTTGGTCTAATTTTCAGCATCTTAAAATCCTTGCTTTTTCTTATGAACTGTGGCTGTCTTGGCTCCCTCTTTCTGACCTTTAGTTTACTTTTGGCAATTTTAAGAACCAACACTTGCATGAATGAATAGGAGAATGAAAAAGGAGAGAATAGCAACAGAGACACTCTCTACGCTGCCTCTGTCTCTGCTGACTGATGAAGATTAAAGAGACAGAGACACAGAGAGAGAAAGATTATAGGAGAGCGGAGATTGACTGCTAGAGAGAGAGAGACAGAGGAAGGGTGAAAAAGGGAGGGAGGATAGAGAGAGGATGGATGGTAGCAGTCTATTGGAAAGAGAGAGAGAGAGAGAGAGAGGGGAGAGCATTTGCATAATGTCCTCCACCACAGCCACACAAGTCCCCGAGGCTAGCCATGCTGGATAACAGAAGACCAATACTCTTAATTCAATCTCTTTATTTTTCTAATACTTCAGAAATTAATAATTCATCCCCAATCCACCCCCAGCCACCCCCACTCGTCCGCAAACCACCGTGAGCGTCGAGCTGAGCTGCCTAAGTTTGTAACTTTAACCCAAGAAATTGATGTGAGCAGGCCTCGAGGCGGACCTGCTAATGAATGGATAGAGAGAGAAAGAAGAAAGTTAAAAGATGGTCTTTTATAAAGTAATTTAAGAAAATCCTGTTAGCTGGATCAAGTACAAGAGTATAATTTCTCAAAATGGGGAAAAGAGGAGCTTTCGTGCCTCTCCCGCACACTTAATAACAAAATTAAGGAGGTAAAAAGATAAAGAGAGGGAATCAATTAGGCCGGGCCTGGTAAACAGTGCTCAGAGGGCCGGATGGCCCGTGGAGGTGGGATGATGGGTGCGATGCTCAAGTGCTCACACCCTCAGGCGCCTAATTCCACGCCACCTCCCACACATCCTGAATGAGAAATGGGTCGGCTGGGTGAAGCCAGAGGAGAAGGGAACTCAGGACAGGTAGATACACACAGCTCTGTCCTTACACCTGCCCTCATCGTCATGCTAGATTTTGTTTCTAAAACACGAGAGGAAAGTAACACATATTTAATTTGCCTGCTCATTCCCAAATATATTGTCTATATTATTATAATTGTTTTACATGTAATATTGTGCAATTCATTCTATAACATACATGATATGATATATTTTCTCAGCTTAATTTCAGTTATTTCCCTCCTTTCTTCGCCTCTCTACTGTCGCCTTAGAGGACTGCTCTTTTATTCTCAGGTTCATGATGACACCATCATTCCCCTATGGCGAAGACACGGAGAGAGACACCCATCAAATAGACAGCCTGTTAACCAGGCACTAAACACACTGGAGATAAGAGGAGATTATCAGACTGTTATTGTTCCAAAGGGGTGTCCTCTGTCACAGAGACCTGGCCAGGCTCAGTCAGGCAAAGAGGAAGGAGGGATGGATGGCTGGTACAGTATGCAGAGGTGGTGATTAGTTAGGGGGAAGAGGATTCCTCACTATTTCTTCCTTCTGGTGTAAGCATAACCTTGGCAGCGTCGCCTCGGGGACAAAAATTCTGTTAAATATAAATGAGAGATATTTGACATTTGTTTTGAAAATGACATTGTCATTATAATAGTTTAAGTCAGGATTGATGTGTGCATGAAATTATGTGCAAAGCAGGCTGCTGTGCATTTAATGCAATCATTTTTGGTAAACCATAAGAAGGTTTAACCCCTTAATATACAGTTTTCTGCTTTAAGATGCTTTCTTAAAATCAGCTTATTCCACACTGTCAGAGTTTCATATATATCATCATGTTGCAGCTGGTTCCAACACTTAATTTAGACTATATATTTAGACATCTACAGTAAATATCTTTTACATATCATACACTGAATTAAATGTTCAACCACATCACTCCATGTTTTTTTGGCTGCACTATTTCATCAAATGGAAATATTGTAGATGTCTTGATTCCCCAAACTTCAGATATTTTGTATCTTTATAAACTTTTGGGGGTCCACTAAAATGTAAAATGTCTGTAATGTCTGACTCACCTGCGGCTTGTTCAGGAGTTAAAATTAATTTCCACTTATTATCATTTATTTGCTATTGGTAATTATTCTATTACCTCACACTTACATCTAGATGATGCAATCTGAGATGAGATGACACAATTAACATATTAATCAAATAATTTGTTCTAAAATATAATATATATTTTTTTCTTTTTCTAGTTACAACAGAACAATAACATGAAATTACAAGTAATAATATAATTCCAAATTCATATTGTATTATTGGATATACTGTAATTAAACTATAGGAAAGCGGTGTAATTTGTAATTTTGTATTAATATATATCTCCTCATTATTTCAAATTACTTTATGTACTACTATAAACATTATCCATTAATTCTAAAAGACAGACTGCATATAATGAATTATACGCAACATACATTATTATGGAATCCAGTAATTCAGTATTAGATTATATCTGAGGACGCAATAAATCCATCTTCCCTTCTACATCACTAGCTTCAATTTTATAAAATCTTCTGACACTGAAATGTGACCCTTTTGACCTTTTATCCAGTGTTTCACTTCTCTTCCACTTCCTCAGTAGATAAAAGCGAGGATGAATGGTCTCTGTGGGCATACCAAACACTGAGCATTATTTGATTCACACTCCCCTGGGTGTTATGACTGGGAAATAATTGTACGTATTTGTATTTGTTTCTTTTTCACTGTGGTGTGCTCTGGGTAATGCTTAATACCTTCTAGAGATTATACGGTAACTCCCAAACTCCCATGATTATAATTAAGCCTGACTTGGTTATAAAATGAGCAAATAGCAATTTAGTTTTGCATCGTGTGAGGGAGCATCTCTGTGTGTTCCTCCATGTTCCTGCGCCTCCATACATCTTTACATTTCTGAATATACTCGTGATTGTGCTTGAGAGTTTGAATATGCACATGCATTGTGTGTGTGACTGTGTGTCAGGGGAAAGTGCTGTGGAGTATATACATATACAGGAACGTTTGCTCAGGCATGGAGAGTGCTATCATCTTCCTTCTGGCAAAAAAGAAGAAGAAAAATCCCCCACAAACATTCCCCTATCCATTCTCTTTCTCCTCCTTATTCTCTATCCTGCACTCACTCTGTTCAGCTTTCTGCCTCTCTCTTTCTGTATCACTTACAAAGGCAGCCGTTTCCTCCAAAATGAGGCCACGTACGGAAGGTATGCAAATGAAATCATTGCTCGTGGATTAGAATGGGACACCATATACCCTAAATCATGATTGTCAATCATGGCTGGGGATTAAGGGATATGGGCTCACAGACCTAAAAAAGCAACATTTCCCCCCTCAGGCAGATCCCCATTGTGAGGAGCTCTGAGGAAGAGAGGGCTCCATGGGGGAGGAGAGCAACACTGGAGCACTAGTGCCCCCTTCTGTCTGATGTTCACCGCACCATTTCATCATCAAACACCATCCAGTCTGAACAGAAATAGAGGCTGGCACTATTCAAGCCTATTCATTTACATTCAATGTAGCCGCAGGCAAGAAGCTTGATTAGACGAATGCACATGCTTTGGTGATGCAGTGTTTCATCTTCAGTGGAGGAGAGACAGACCTCATTTGTTTCTCTGGCATGTGTGCAGGCTTGGTTCAACATCAGTGGGTTAGGAGGGCCATAGGCCTTACAAACCTAACAGATGTTTGTTTGCCCTGTGAGTGAATGTGTTTAGCACTGAGGTCCCTTAACCATCAGAATCAATTTGTTCTTTATACTGACACTGTGAGATTTTAACATGGAGTATATACAGTATGCATTTGTATGTGTATTTGTACATCTGCCAATTTGACAGCCAGTGGTGCTGATGTTGAATGATTTTAAGCATGCACGTGTATTAAAATAACAATGGAAATATGCAATTTTGCTGCTACTGCTAAAGCTACTATTAATAATGATGGTCATACACATTAATAATAATAAAGAATAATTCACAAGAATAACTATAATTACAGCTTATTAAATAGGCTTAATATGTGGTAAATTAAGACTCCTACTTCATATTTCAGAAGCAGTGCAGTTCCTCACACAGAGACATGTTTAGTGGATTGTGTGTGCAGACCCTGGAGCCCTCAGCTAGAGTGCCAGTCTGTTCCTGTGGAGCAGTCAACCAGACAAACCCAGCCAAGAGAGAGCAAGGCACAGGCACCGGGCCAGGAAATAGCACTGGAAAACACTCTACTATGGCAGAGAATTAATAGTGTTCTTATAGGAGAGAAGGCGTGGGGGAGGGTGGAAAAAAAGGACAAGCATACTAGTTTAACATCATCAAAAAGGACAGTTGTGTATGATTGCAGGAATCAAGGGAGAGTTTCATTAAGCCCCATCAGACTAGACCTTGATAATGAGAAAAATGAGCAAAGGAGGAGAGTTGGCACCGTTCACATCCTGCACAGCGCAGCTCCCGCCTGTCCAAGACTGAAGGTGGTGCGGCACCTGTGCCATTTTGGCCCCGGCATCGTATGGGCATGGGGTCAAGGCCAGGGCAACATCTGCATCACATCAGAGGGCCTGGCTGTGTGCCCACATCACGTCTCTCACAGAGAAATCCTAAAGAATAGATTTAAAAAAGGACCACAAAGTACTTCTCTATGGATACCCACTTTATACACCATTCTCAACTCAACTGCACAGTCTTATTTTCATGATTTATACCAATTTAAAATCAATAATTCTGATACATTTGAGACTGATCACACCTGTTGCAGGATTTATAAATGCAGAACTGTTGATGTTTGAAAACAGTAAGTGAAAACGAAATGTACCTGCATGTGAAACCCGGATGTGTTCTGTACGGGGGCAACACGCTCTGCGGTGTGTCTCGTCACTATTACCTGACTAATTGTAACAGGGGGATCCTGTCAGTCTGCTACAGTGAGACCACCTGAGTCATCTCTCCGATGGCGGGTAAAATAAACCACCGAAATTGATACGAGCCGCCAGCACACTAAAGAGCAAATCATTATGCATCATTAGGTGAAGATTTAGTTTAAACGTGTTTAGCAGGAATTAAGCAAAGCTGTTGTTGACATGGATTGACTGCTGTAATGCTTTATTGTCAGTGCTCCAGGAGGCAGAGGGAGGGCCGGCCTAGTTGGGGTAGCAGCAATGCGCCGAAAGCAAGGATTTATGGGATGTTGGAGGACTAGCCGGGAAAGAGTGGAAAAATGGTAAAGTATGGTCGATGATTCGGCAGAAGAGACAAAGGGAGGGAGATGCATGAAAGTGGGTAAACAAATCAGGGTATCTGGTCAGTGGAAAAGAGGATTCAGTTGCAGAATTTTGAACCTTAACGTAAATAAGGATGTGGAAGTGTTTTTACAGACCCAGGATGCCCCAATCTGCACGAGAAAGTCCTGTATAAAACTAAATACCAGATAATTTGCGGTTCAAAACATTTGGGCTGGGGCCTCATTGTAGCTTAAAAAAAATACATATACTGGAGTAACTGTGGAATGTCTAAACCAACATCCTGAAATCGTACCATCAAGAAACCACCTGTTATATATATATATATCTCACTCTGACAAAGTGTGATCCTGCAGTATTTTCCTGTTTAATGCTTCAAAGAAGGTACTGCACAGAGCCAAGAGCACCACACTGAAGACTGATACTGTAGGTGTATTGATAGGAGTCATTGTAGAGGTTATTTAGGGCTAATCACTGTGCTATAAGGAGGTTTCCTAGTGTCTGAATGACTGAAGGAAACATACTGACGGTGCCTATTGAGTGTTATTGGCTTCATGGAAAGGTGTTGAGAAGAAAAACCCCTGAAGCAGAAAAAAACCTAAACTAGAATCAAAGGTGGAACATGAACAACTTGTCCATCGCCAGTTCAACCACACATAAGTTTCCCTCTCCTGTCCTGATGCCTGTGTGTTTGTATCTGTTGGTGTCTTTATGTGTCTGAATGGGTATGCAAGAGCTGCTCAAACCGACGGGTAAGAGAGGACAGTCTTATCCAGCTCTCCAGAGTTGACAGTATTACTAATCCCCTCCACCTGCTCAAACAGCCACCCCAAAAAACACATCCCTCCCCCTCTTCCATGTGCCTGTGCTGGGAGTCCCTGGGGCCAGGCTGCGCCTCTGGCTTCGTCTCCACGCCAGTTATCGTCCCTGGCCCGGCTCCGCTCCCCCAACCCCTTCCTGCGCCGCGCACATTAATCGCCGCAAAAACAAATAGTTTTCAAATGTTTGGAAAAGATCCACTGTTTGCATCAGGGCCTAACAAAATAATTTTTACAAGCTATCCAGTTGTGATTAGGGATGAGAGAATTGAATTTATGTGGCAGTGATAATATTAATATTAGCCTAATTAATTATGTTGTTTGAACTTGCACAGCACTGTGTGTACCTTCTACACAACGCTAACCAGCTGGAGCTGGAACCGAGCTCTCAGGCGTCTCTATCTCCCCGGCTCTCCCCCAGTCCATGACTACTGCACACAATTCATCAACTCGTAGATATCTAATCCCTATGGCTCTGCTCACTTCCTGAAGTCTAAGAAAGAACTTTACTCTGGTGGCAAGAATTCCCATGAATACTTGATGACTTCTATAGAAAGGAAGACTGTTTCATCTCAGTTTGAAAGTGACATTCGCGGAGAGAACTGGCCTAACTTTCTATTCACAGCTCCCCATTTACGAGCATATTGAAAAGAGGGACAGCAATAAAATGCAACATCTTTTTAATGAATCACTAATTAAGGTGAACAGCAGTACAGTAGGAGCAGCTATGCGTAGGAGACCGTTTCAGGCATCAGGGAAATGATCTGCCTACTTTTCTTAGTGCAGAAGACAGACTGAGAACCTCACATAAGCCCTGTATGAAGAAGTCGCCTCTAGTTTGTTTCCTTAATCAGCGGGGGTCGACATGTCAATGTCCCATGACCCAAAAACACTGCAGATCCGGCTAATAATGTCTTTGGACTGTGTGCACTGCTGGATGAGCAAGTGTTGATCTGCGCAATTATAGTGACACATACTCACTGACCTGTCACACCAGTCGTCTGAGCCTAAGAGGGGACCACCCAAACCTCCAGAGGAGTTCTCAGACCTGTTTGTAGTCCAGATCACACTTCTCTGTGATGGCCTCTTGACCTCTACTTCATGGTCAGGGGTCAAAGGTTAGAGAGGTGGTCATGAGTCTCTCTTAGCTAGACATAGCCCTATCATGTTTGGTGGGGCTGCCTCTGCCAGGTCCCCTACAGTTCATTACAAAGGCTGGCTGTTACCAACACACAGTGCTACTGCAGGCCTGATGTCGGACTTTACAGTGCGATTGTTGACAGTCTCCCTTTATAGCAGCTTTAGGTTCTATCCTGTGCAGCTGCAGAATTTATATATTTGGCACAATCAAAAAAAAGGATCTTTTTTACATAAGCACAAAAATCAGTGTTGTCCATTTACTTATAATTTGTCAGAGATATTAGCCATGTGGATTGGGGGTGGATTAGTATTTAAAAACAAAGGAAATCATAAGTCAATAGACATTTAAATTTCTTCAGCTTGGAAAAATAAACGTAAAATGCACATTTCCCACATTCAAGGAGCAGTGGCACAAAGCAATCCCAGTAAAGTCTGAATGCTGGGGCCAGGCCGATGCGTTCTCTGAAGCAGGGATGGGTATCTCCAAGGTACATCATCTCATCAATGCATGGGTCACTGGACGGAGGGCAGCGAGGTGTTGAATCAGTCATTAACTGAAGTGTCGGCCCAGTCTGGCTGAACGGTAGTCCACTCTGAGCTGGACGAAGGCGTGCAGGAGGTTTCGGTCCAGATTTGTGAGCTGCTCGCCTGAGCAGACCTGCTTTAGGTTGTCAGGGGCAACGACCAGGAGGTTACAGAGGGCATGGAGTGTGTCGAAGAGCTGCAGCACCAGAGGTACCTGGAAGACAGACAAACTATTATACCTTGTAAACTATATGCACCAAATTATTCCCTGTATACATGCAATGCTGTCATATTTCATCATATTGTGACGTAACTAAAACCTGTATTTTTAAATGCACCATTGCTGCATTCACTTGTGTGTAGTGCTGATACAATTGGTCAATTAATCGAGTTGGCCAACAGAAAATGTATCAATAATTATATTTCAAAACTTATCAAAGTTGTAAGTAATTTAGCAAATAAAAACATCGAACATTTGAAGGTTCCAGGGTCTCCTACATGAGCATTTAAAGCTTTTCTATATAATTACAAAATAATTACCTTTTAGTTTCTTAACAGCCGTTGTCACAAAATAAGCAATTAGACACCTCATCCTCTATAATAATTAATTAAGACAATAATCCTTACTTGCAGCCCCTTCTCTATGTACTGACTGCGTAAAATTGCAAACGATTAGAGCATTCACCTGGATTGACCTAACCAGTTTATGTAATAACAAACACAGGTAGAGTCATGTTTTGCCCTGTGACCAGTGTATCCTGGACCTATGCCCCCCTCCCCATGCCCCCCTCCCCACTCACCCTGAAGTCCTTGGCGCACCGTCGGTATTCAGCCACGTCGCAGATGGCCAGCATGCCTCCCATTGAGCTGTAGCTGTACTGTTGTAGGTGCTCATGGATGAGCCGGTGGAAACGAACGCCCAACTCCGTCAGCACTGTGTCCACATTTTTCCCATCCATGGACTTCCGCACGTGCTCCACCTGCCGACTGACATAGGCACATACCTTGGAGCAGGCCTGCCGAGTGGGGAGACACACTTGTTAAGAACAACGCGTGCAAATGTAAGTGAGTTGCATTTGCTCATTTGTTTTGTTTTGCATTTGAGCACAGTGGTGGAAGTTGAGGCCTTGCGTCTCTTACTGTAGTGTACTGAATCATGACGTTGTTCTCGTCCTCAGGCCTGAAATCGGTCTTCTTCTGCTCTGTTGCCAATATGTGCTTCATTTGTCCCACCATGCAGTTTATTGTTCTGTGTGTCGCAGAAAAACACATTGGAATATGATTTAAAGACCATTTATGAGCAGTTTGTGTTCACTTCTAAACATACTGACCTGTCAATCCCTGTGTCCAGTTTCACTTCCATCTGCTCAATCACCTCTTTCTTCTTGTGCAGGCACTCTGCCAACTTTGGTGATGAGCTGGAGACATACATTTTAAAGGTCACATCAGAATCAGAAATCCTTTAATCGTCTCACAGTGGAGAAATTTACATTGTTACACCAAAAGGTGGACAGTGCAGATAAGAGGTAAAGTAAAATAGGTAAAGAGCACACGTAATAAAATCAAATCAATAAGTACGCATCCATGGTAATAAGTGAGTGAGTAGCAGCATTATGAGTAAATGAAGTGATGACTATAGCAGCAATTATACAAGTAATGAACATACTATATGAGTATGATAAAGACAATAGCAGCATTATAAGTAGTGGACATATGAAAGTAATGTAATAACCATAGCAGCATTCTAGAAGTAATGAACCTACTATATGAAGGTAATAAAGAAAGTTACCACATTATAAAAGTAGTGGACATAGCAGCATCAGAGGTCTCCCTTTCATTTAAAAGTTATGTGCAGTAGCAATATAATAACCAAATACTGTGGAATACATATGATTTTAACCTTTAACCAAGAACTGACCTTATTAGAGGCATGAGCTGGTCATTAAACTGCTTGTCAAACAAGTGGAAGATAGAGTTCGCCTGTTGAACCACGTCCAGGAAGTACAGGTTGGCATTCTTGGCATCTGATGAGGGAATTGCTGGAGATCAAAGAGAGAGAGCGTAAGTCCAGGCAGTAAACCAAACGGTAGGTGCCTGCTCTCTGTAATATAATATGTAGAAAAGACAGCAATGTTCTGCTTCAGCATCAGACAGTGAGAAGAAAGTAATCAAAATATGGGGAAAACAGTTTTGCATTTCTTTGATGAAGAATGAACCTTATGAATTGAACAGTGGGAGATGAATAAACATGTTAAGTTCCACTTTAGCTGCATGAAAATGATAAGCTTCCTCCTGCATTCAGCCACAAACAGATTGCAAAGAAATGCCACAGAGGCACAACCTGCTTTGCATCAAGGTAACTTGAATATTTCTCTTTTTTATTAACTGCAATAAATAAATGCATTGGTTGTGTCACTGAATGGTATCCATAGCAACAAGCGTCATCTGGTTCCTGACTAACTAAAAGACTCTGAACAGTAGTAGGCACATGTAACTTAACCTACAGTGCCTTATTTTATGAAGTATCTATGGTTGAATGTTGTTTTGCTTCAGGTGTCAAAGGCTAAACAACTGTGGTTCCTTTACGAGTAGGACAATCTGAATGCACAGTTAGATTAAGTCTCTATGTCTCATCTAGGTAGGAGGGGAAGGTTGAGCCCAGCCTTTGGGTGGGACACACCTTTGTTGTGGCCTGTATACCTCAAAAAAGAGTGCAGTCGCTCATTTGGGACACAACTATAATGAGCAGTGCCTCAAGAGTGTTTTTTCTTTTTTTTTTACACAGTGTGATTGAGTGTGGATTTATCTCCTTAACAGTAGGTCAGATCAGCACGCAGCAAGTACAGATTACGGTTATAATGAGCTGAATTTTATGTACCAGAGAGGCCAATCTCTAGGGCGTAGTCGATGTGTTCCACACAGAGATGTTCGACCAGCAGCAGGAAGATTGAGAAGGCATTCTTGGGCAGGTCCGAAGGATCTGAAAGCTGTGTCACCCCAAAACAGAAACAAAGGGAACACATTTAGTTAGTTGAGACTAGCAGGATTTGCTCTCTAAAACTGCTTTTCTCAAAATGGAAAAATAAACTTATTTGCAGTGGCCTCACCCTGTGGCATCTCTCAAAAGCATGACGTGTCTCCTGCAGCAGATTGACTACTAGCTCTGGGGAAAGAAAGGTCTCCCCATGGGTGTCAATAATAGGGCCAAGAGGGAGGTTTGTGCGCTGTCTGATGCGCTCCTTCAGTTCTTGGATACTGTAGAAAGACAGATGGAGATTCATTTGTCACACCGTTACATTTTATGCTTTTGTTAAACACATTCAAATAATCGAATCCCAACCCGTCCGGATGCAGAAAGAAACTGAGATTCTGCCAAATCTGACCTGCCAGTGCCAAGTGGGCGTTTCTGGTGATTCTTAGAGTCATAGTAGCGCTGCAGAATCATGGCACCTCGAGTGCGAAGGTATTCCCTCTCCATGTCAATGTAGCTTTCCAGGTACGAGGAGAAGATGCTCTTTATCAACTTGGACAGGAATGTGTGCTTGTCTGAGCCCAGGTTAAACTCTGTCAGCTTGCTAGCCAATGCTGTGGTCCTGGGAAATGTGTAAAAGATGTGTAAAAATGTAAGAATAGGTTACTGTGTAGACAGAAAGAGAGTCAAAAAAAATATGTGAACAAGTTAAATACCTAGTGTAAAGGTCATAGAGGTTCTTGAGGTACTGTTCTACATCAGAGTGTCGAGTCTCATCCAGCTTTTCTCTAACGTGGGACTGCAGACACAGACACAGGTGTCAGATATGACATGACATATAACGCATGTCTAAATAAAACTAGACAAATGAGAAGTGGTAGAAATACCTGTAATTTGTTTTCAAAGATGTTCTGGATGAGTTTGGCCATAACAGTCTCTGGGCTGCTGAAGACCTCGCCCACCTGCTTGTTGACCCTCTGGCAGAGGACCGCAGTGTCCTCAAACACATCATTCCTCTGGTAGGCCCCCTAGGAAGACAAACAAAGAGTTAACCAGGAGTTTGTGGACATTACTGGCAAACAAAAAAGTATAAGAGGAACTTTTTGCACTCACTTCCTGACACTGCTTGATGTAGACATCCACACAGTGTGCGTAGCCCTTGTACAAAAAGACCCAGGAGTTACTTTCTGCAAGATTACATGACTGAAGTGCAGATTCAAATCAACATTTTAAGATATAAGAAGATTTCCACTGGATACTTGCATGTTAGAACAGTGTATAATGTATGAAGCAAGACAAATGGTTGGATTCAATGTGGACTAAAAATCAAATGTAGATGAATATGATTCTTCCGAGTCACCTTGAAATGCAATAGAACCGCTGCCACCTCCCGCATACGTCCAATCTCACCCCTACGCTGAGCTGCTGTGAACTCCTGGATTAACTGCCGCTCCAGGTCATGGTACTTACCTGGGTAGAAACACAAACAAACACGCGTCAGATAATATCATCATTTGTAGCTAGCTTCGAATGTATTTGTAATGGGGACTGTGTAGTGGAGACTACAGTAAATTAGTTTTTCACAAACTTACTTGCAATTTTTGCCTTAACATCTGCAAATCTGTCAGAGGAAAATATATTAATCTTCAAGAAGAGAATTACAAATTTTATCCCACAACAAATCTTAAAAGATAAATACGTATTTCTAGAACCATATTATGATACTGAATTAAAATGCGTTAATACTTGCTATGTCCTGTGTTGGGCTTACACTGTGAGGAACAGTCTACATCACTGATACACCACCTTCCCATTGTTTGACAATGCTCTTGTCTATATGCTCTTGTCTAAAGCTGCCTCCAGGATGCCTGACTCACCTTTCGAATGGCAGCTCCTGGGCAATGAGATGCAACTTCTGAATTATATCAGCAGCCTCCTTAATCTGAGGGGGAGGGAGAGGGAGAGAATCAGTCAGATCAGGCAAAAAGAGAGAGAAAGCACGACAGGACCATGAGAGGTGGACATCCAGACAGAAAGCTGGCAAGCCGCCGGCAGTGTCTCCACTTGGGGATCATCATTTTAGAGCAGCCCTCCTCCACCTCCCCATGTTGAACAGAGAGCTGATAACAGACGGGCTGCGCTCACCTGGGCACCAGCAGCAGCAGCAGCAGCAGCAGTCCTGACTTAGCAGCACATCCAACTCTTTATTGGCATGGCTTTTTCTGAATGGGCTGTAATCCCACAAGAGTCTAAATCGCCTCCAATAATCTGTCCGGCCAGGGATATCAGTCTAAAAAAAGGGGGCCCTGCCGAGAACCCCCCTCCCCCCTCCCCCTCTGACATAAACATTGGCTGAAAAAGCCCCAGACCTACGAAAGGCCCGCCGTCCGCAACTCCTCTGTTCCCGCAGATGCCTGCCTCAGCTAACATCATTACTCTGCTCCCGTGAGGAGGATCCAGCCTTTCTGCTCTGCGAAGGTTTTCTAAGTATCTGTCCCCCAGCTAAGATTAGCTAAATCCCATGTAAGTAATGTAGCCGTCTCCCTGCAGTCAGGGTTTAGCAGCACTTGTCTCCACGCTGGCGGCCCAGCCCTCCCTTTCAGAAGGATTAGCAAAGCCATCCCCCTTCAGCTATTCACTTGCAGCTTTCCTCTTTCCCCTTCGTCTGGAGGTATGCTCAGGAAAAGGAATCTGGCCAGATATTTCTGCATGCCTCTCCGGAAAACTAGCTCCATCGCCATCTCTCGTCTCCGGGATTGTCCCCCAAACTCACTCCTCTGCATCCCACTAATGATATTGCTACTAACATGAATTAATCTAAAGCATCCCAATCTCTCCACTGTCACTTACAAAACTGCAAAATCAAACATTCATGGGTCACTCGTCTAACGTCAACATGGCGTTTGTGTAGGCTGGAACTAAGTAAAAGTGTGCATCTCATCTCATCTCATGCACCATGTGGATAGAATGCATGTTATCACCGCCCTTACATGAACCACAATGCCGCAAGCTCTTTGCTGCTGTAATGCGACTCAAAGCTGAGGACCAAGCAAATTCTCGCTCCCAGACAACCTTCTGTAAATGCAATTAGGGTTGACATGTGCATGCTGACATCCATGCTAGTCAA
This sequence comes from Gadopsis marmoratus, assembly GCA_036023855.1. Classification (NCBI taxonomy): domain Eukaryota; kingdom Metazoa; phylum Chordata; class Actinopteri; order Centrarchiformes; family Percichthyidae; genus Gadopsis; species Gadopsis marmoratus. The sequence continues at coordinate 60,539 of JAVQJF010006582.1, forward strand.
TCAGCCACCTATTGTCAGACAGCAAATGACAGTTTATTAATCTAAATTAACCAAGGGATCTGACTAAGGGGATAAACTTGACAAATTTATATGAACGGTAATCCTGTTCATTCTCACCTACAGCAGTATCACAGCAGGAGGTCCTCGTCAATGGTCACACACACACACACCTTCACTGAAGTGAATGGAAAAAACATATGCAACATACTCACCTTTTCTGGGTTGTTGAAGACGTCACTGCGTAGGTCCCCATCCAAGAACTCGTTGAAGTAGGTCATCAGACGCTGAGCTTCCACGGCCCTCTGCCGAGGTGTGTTTACCCCCTCCAGCTGGTCGCCAAGGTGACAAACCTTGGTTGCCACGTAGCTGATATGCTCATCGAGCTCCTGGAAATGCTGAAAGGCCACCTGAATTGACAAAGAACACAGGGAATGAAAGAAGAAAATAAAGTAATTCTGTAATGTAACAAAAATAATTAAAGCTCAGACATTCAGGTGGGTATCATTCTCTACGTGACCACACAACACACCTGGTTGCTTCTCTGCAAGTCTTGCACTTTGTGGGCAAATTCCTTGGCCTCACGATGACACTGATGCTCAAGCTTCTCCACCCGCCGCTGGATCTTCTCATCCAGTTGCTTCAGCTCTTCTATGTGGTTCTCAAATTCTTCCAACAGCCTAACACAGAGGAAAAAAAAAACATAGATCCAGAGCGTCACAGTGGTCTAATTAGCATACAGTAAATCCTCAACTAATAATAGGTAAAACACATGAAAAAAACACTCTTATTCTGGAGCAGTAATTGGGTAACACAGGGTTAAATCTGTCCCACTGACCTCACAGTATAGTTAGTTAGTACCGGATACTTAATTTCTGTTTCCTCAGACTTAAGAAGCTCTAAAAACTAGCAACTTTGTCAGCTGCATTTTAAGTGCCATCAGGACTGCAGAGCAAATGTTCTAAGTCAGCACCACATTTCACAGAGTAGGAAACATCCCAAAATGATGAGTGTATAATCTCTTGACTAATTCCTTCAGCACTGGCTACAGCTTAAAGACATCTCCCATCCCTTCCCAATAGACACTCATTCCCTGGCTGGTGACTCACAGTATGGTGGCCTCCACAGATATGTTGTCTCTGACTCCTCGCTAAGAGCTTCCGAGGAGGTGGTGGCAACAGTTTTGTGGAGGAAGTAGATAAGGCAGGAGGATGGATCCACGGTATGGTTAAACTGTTATGGCATTTTTGCTTACGATAAATAATTTGGTCCCTGAGTGTTAACATAACAACAAGCAGAGAAAATACCATTAAAAGAAATTTTAAGCATAGATATGTCCTGCTTTTTTCTGACCCAACCATCACAAACTAAAATAACATAGGAGAGATCAAGATGAGCTTTAGTAGGTGCAGGAGGACTAACTCAGAGTATTTAAAGTTGATATGGGCAGCAGTACATAAAGAAATCCCAATTTATATCAAACGTCTTCCAACTTGAAACATATCTAATAATTTTCAAGTATTAAGATAGGAAACCTGAAACCAAATTTTGGCTTTTAACCCCTTCAAAAGTTGCCAAGAAGTACAAACAGCGGTTGGCGTAAGAGAAAAGAAAAGGCTGTGGGAAAGAGCATAATATGATGTGAATAGAGATTGGTATTTTCTGATTTACTAGCATGACTTGACCTGATAGAGGAAGAATATCTTAATGTCAACATCTAATTAACTTTGGTGAAAATTTGAAAGGAACAGGCATAAATTACAATGTGGAACAGGCCAGGAAGACCGTATTAAGTCAAACCAAGAGAGTGCTTTATGGAGTTGACCAGCAGGGATACCCTTTCAGCAGACTGAGTGGAAAAGCTCCATCGCTTATATATAAAGGTACATTGTTTGCAGAAGAAAACAAAGCAAATATTTTTAAGAAATTAGCTTGTTACGATCATATTAGCAAACAAGCTAAATGTACATGCAAGAAAGTAAAAGATGAATGAATACAAGGGCATTTTATATACAGTATTATCTCTCTGATGTCAATTTTGATTGTGGAAAAATACTCTTAATAGGGCAACCTTGAAGCGTAGTGTTTAAATAATATGAGGCTGCAAAGTATATTTATTAACCAGGTGACACAATGGCAACGATATTGTCACCAAAGTCAAGGTTAAAATATGGAGTATGATGATATCCTGCTGAGTTACGGAGTCACGTTCAGGGGAAGGAGGACGTCTGCAGTAAATGAGAATGACAAGCGCCCACAGTACCTTTTGGGATCAAATGCCTCAGCTCCTCCTTTGGAGCCTCCTCCAGGTGTCCTCCATGCCAACCTTTCAATGTACTCATCTGCATCAAAGGGCTCCTGAGGGGGAGGGGAAGTCATGAGCGTACTGATGATTACATCACACAAAAACACCAGCCAAACGCCAGCGTTAATCGCAACAAGAACATACTTGGCGCACGTTTTACGACACTGATTTCACTGCACCCTAAAAGTCCACAACATTAACGCTCCCCCGAATAACACAGATAAACTATATTTGTCCGCTTTTCTTTCTAACTTGCGACATGAACAATTATCTTCCGAGGCGTGCGAGTCATTATTTAGCCTCTATTCCCACACCCAGGGTGAATGAGGACATTATCGTTAAGCTAATAGTTAGCAGCCTAGCTAGCCTGACAGCTAGCTAGCACAGCTCTCCGGTTCAGCAAGTCATTTTACCTCGAACAGCTGAGCAGTTGTCGCCATGTTCAAGATTCCGCTGGCTGCGTAGTGAAACGCAATTTAGAGGAAGGAGCTCAGAGTCGGCAATACCGCCGACATCCACATGAATTTGCTGATTTCGTACAATTCTGCCCTTTGTTGACAGCTAGCTGGTTAGCAATCCAGCTTCCTGTGTGGATGGAGAAGGGTGGGGACAGCTGCTCGCAAATGCGCAGGCGCGTGTGTCGGCTGATTGGTGTTTGTTGTCACATGAAACAACAGCAGGAAGTGAGTCGCTGCGCTGCTGAAATTCATACAGTGAGGAATATCGGAATTTAACAGCTGCGATAAGATGCGAATGTTAATATTGAAATCACAGAATAGTGTGTAAACTGAGGACTTAAGTGCTTCCGGACAAATGAGTGTGCGCGCTTTGTGGATTATTTCCCACGAGAAAGGAGAAAATGTGTCGATACGTTTTTCAAGGTATTTATCCGCGTTACAGTGGCTTCTCACGCACCACTTCCTGTTTGTAATAATCTAGGAGACCGTAGCAGCGCTTTAATGTCGTAAGATCTCACAGTGCTTGCAAGCTACAGTGTTTTGTAAAGTCTTGTGTCTCCCCCCACAGGAGGTTTGCTACTGTGGAGCACCGTGCAAAGAGCCTGGCAGGTTGCTCATATATAGCAGTCCCAGAAGACAACACTGTGCTGCAGCTCCTGCTCACTGATCTGGGGCTTTCAGACCCAGACAAGTCCTTTGTGGCTCTCAGAGATGATTGCCTTCATCGTCAGCGATCACCAGCCCTGGAGCTGCGTGTGGACGGCCCTGGAAGGGGAATACTTTGGCCAATGTTGGCCATCTCGCAAGGGCCTCTTATCCTAGCTTGCCTGCCTTTAGTGGATGCCCCTTCTGAGCCACGGCCACCTCTTGCCAGCCTGCTTTCTGTCTCCCAGGGCCTCACACTCCTGGCAGGTTTGCAGACTTTTCTCCTCAGCTCTAGGGGTAAGCCTGATACAGAGGGACTGGCCTCTCGCCTGGCGATGCTGCCCTCTGTACTCCTGCAGGTTTGTCCACTTGGCACGCCTCTGGACGTGCCACTCCTGGGGGCGCCTGCCACAGCCACAGTGCCCACTCCTGCTGGGAACCAGAAGCAGCCAGCCTGGAAGACGGGGCTCCACCGGGGTCGAGCTGTGGTGAATGTAGCACTCATAGAAACAGTGCGCTCCATGCAGTATGGTAGCCGGAGCAGACAGGACCTGTGGGATGTTTTTGGCACTGTGACATGCAAAGTAAGTGCACACTGTAAAGGAAAGCACGTAATGCTCTAACGTTTTTTTGCTTGTTACCATTTTTGTCCTTCTGTCAACAGTGTGAAGTGGAAGGGGTGCTCCCAAATGTGACAGTCACCCTCACACTGCCACCAAATGGTTCCCCACTACAAGACATCCTGGTCCATCCTTGTGTCACCTCTCTGGACTCTAGTATCCTGACTGCCAGCAGTGTGGATAACTGGGATGGCTCAGCTTTCTCTGGGCCATACAAGTTCCCCTTCTCTCCTCCTTTGGAGCCTTTCAGACTATGCAGCTATACATCTCAGGTACAAAACATACATACTAACATACTTTTAAACCCACAGATTAGTGTTAATATCTCATGTGATTCCTGCAATTCTTCATTAGGTCCCTGTTCCCCCTATACTCGGTTCGTATCAACTAAAAGAAGAAGAGAACCAGCTGCACGTGTCAGTAACCCTCAAACTTCACGAGAGTGTGAAAAACAGCTTTGAGTACTGTGAAGCACACCTGCCATTCTTTAACAGGTAAGCAGTACAAGAGGATGTAATCTTTTAGCTCTGAGCACCTGTCTGTGTTTGTTTCCTATAGAGCAAAGAGGTTTAATGCCTCACAGTCCATGCCATCTTTGAGGGTAAAATATCATCCTGATTTCCAATCAGAAATCAAGTTTAGCATTTACATGATTAAGAAATCTGTCTCTTTTTGACAAACTAAATGCATGAAGTTCTTTAAGACGCCATTCTGTTTTAGAGCCTGAGAATAATAATTTATAGATATAACTGTTAAGTAATCCGTGAATCTAAATTTTAAGTAGGTTACAAATGAATGGTTGATGCTCAACTTCAACTCGTTATTCTATCTAACTATACTAGTAAAGTAATATAAAATGAATCCAGCTGACAACCAAATAAAATCAACTGTTGAACTGCTAAACATAAACAAATGAATTACAAAACATATCTACTGCTGAGAATCTTTTCTTTCAAAATCTATAACCGTTTTCTGGTCTCTTACACGGGCCTTTGTTATATGGAACAGAGCCCTCCTGCGTCTTTATTTAAAGTGAACATTTTTCTTTGCAAAACACCTGCACTGGTCTCATTTCAGTGCTCTAAATAACTCTCCTTAGCTGAATAAATGAGTCCTCCAACAACCAAGTAATTAACCTAATAACCTAAGAAAAACTAATACTCTAATCTACAAGTCTCAAACTCAACTTCATCATATTCAACCATATAATAAAATACTCCTCTCACACAATTTGCAGAAATGTGCCAGAAATGTTGCACTTCCTTTTTTTTTGTATTTTCTCAGTAAACCATTCTGCTGTCCAGGTCTAACATGAAATACACTTACAGTACATTGTCCCCGTGGGTTTTCTTGCAGAGCAGGGAGGATAAAACTCAGTAATTTAAAAAATGATCCAATCTAGATAAACAGTCCTCGTGTTGATAACTCTCTTTAAAACACTAATTAAAGTGGTTGAACCCAACCAAAATGTTTGCACTTAAATCTGCACGTGTGCTCTGCCTCTTGTGCAGAGATCAGATGGGCGTTGCGGAAATGAAGGTGAGCTCCGGACAACTGGAAGTTTCAAAGGAGAAGAACCTGCTGGTCTGGAGCCTGGGTAGGAACTGCATTCCAGAGCATCAGTGTAAAAGAAAATCACTTTTTCTGAAGCTGTATGTTTTTGAAAAAGAAACTAATGAGCAGTTTTCCCGCTCACTGATATTTAGGACAAAAGTTCCCAAAATCTCGTGAGGTCACAATGGAAGGCAGGATCAGCTTTTCTGGACCGACATCAGGACCCACTGACCCCCTCTGCGCAGAACTTACAGCCTATATCAAAGTAAGTGTGTGGTGATAATCAGAAGCCTGTTACAGTCAAAATATGGATCAGCAGAATTATGTCACCGGTTTGTTCATTTACATTCAATTTGTCAATAGCTAATTTGTTATGGGATAAGGGATCTATTAATGCATAATCATTAGGTCGTAAAGTGATTTAACACTTTCATCCTTATCTTCACAGTTGTATTTCAAAGTGCCTGACATGACGCTCTCTGGGTGCTGTGTGGACCAGCATTCAGTGCAGGTTTATTCCTCTGCCAAGCCACGGATTGTAACGTGTAAGGTTACAATAGTTCTTGTATCAAACGTTTGAGTTTGCTGCATATATGTTTCGTGAAACAAAAAAATGGTCTGTCTGTTTTATTTTCAGCCCGAGAACTCCTATCCAAAGAGTACTACATATGGAATTCAACAGGAACTGCTCCGGTTTCCTCTGGGCAGATGATGCTATAGAATGGAGCCGCTCGGTACACACTATACTGTAACAGGACCGAAGACCCTGTTAAACATACACAGTGATCCAGATTGGATATGTGACCCCCAAAAATTTATTTGCTCCTGTCCTATTGTTACTGGAGAGCTCACAAATGATACAAAATGTAAATAATTCAAAATAATTAGTAGATTTTACATGTTATTTAAGATTTACCTGTAAAAGACTAAATGATTTTGCTTTCACTCAGCACAGTTCTCAATGTGCAAACTTTGACAGGCAGACGTATTGATTTTAATGGATGGGTACTTTTAAAAAAACAAATCAAAAAGAACTACCCCTGTAGTCCAACTTCTTTTGTCCCCCAGCCTTCACCCTCCCTCAAGTTTAGCCCATTGCGGACACAAGGGCCACCCCTCGCTCTGACAGTCCCACTTCAGTGACTTTCCATCAGCCGGATAATTAGCAGCTGGGCCCTTGTCATCAGCTGTTGTGGGCCTGGATGAGAGGGGCGGCTGGGCTGTGAAAGGCCAGGCTGCTCTGGCCAGTGTCTTGGCTACAAAAGGCTCCTCTTTTAGAGCTGGCTGGAGTCCTTGCCCCCTCCACCAAATCACTCCCCCCACCTCTTTTGACCCCATCCCCGCCCTGTCAACTAGTGGCTAGTTCAAACACACAACCTCTCCAACCAGCCTGTGATTGAGCGCTGACCCTCTGGCCCTCTGTGAATTTAAAGCAGCTGGTCCCATTCAGCAAACAGGACCTGGCTAATTGGTGAAAAAGTCACAAGGATGGAAATGGTAGGGTCGCCTGTTGAGGTTGGATAGGTGCTTTAACTCAATTAATGTAGATCTTGAAGTATATGATTTTGATCTTCAATGTAACACACCTGTCAAGGTCGACCTCCCTTTATAATCAATACTTAATTATAAAGAAATTATTTAAAGAAGGGCATTTAGTGTTTTACTATTATTTTACCTGAACTGTGATGGGTTTCATACTAACTTTGTGTATTAAGTTGAATGAATAACTAGCCGACGAAGGGTTAAATCAGAGGAGATTGTGCCCCACTTGTTCCACAGCAGCCAGACTCCTCTGAGTGCCCTCATTGTCTGCTGTTGGCCTCTTGTGCCCCTTGCTGGTCCAAATGCTACATTCTCACGTGGATTTCCACTCAGAAGGCTGACCATGACCAATCCTCTGTCAATTGGAACCAATTGCTCACACGGCATCCTTCACCTTCTTTTTATGTTGTAGTGCAGAGTGGCAGACACCGAGACCTCTCGGCTCTCCCCCTCCACGATGATTTGGCTTTAAGGCCTAGTGTGTGTAGCTAGCGAACTGGAAAAGGAGAGGTTTTTTTTGAAGTCTTGGGCCACTCTAAATCTCCTCAGTGTCCCAATATGTGGTCAGTCTGGCTCCTGAAGTCTGCAGTCAGTGGCCTCTCACTGGCAGATTTTTCTTTGTTGATTGAATGGCTTGCTAAGTATATGGACTCATTTTAACACTTTGCTCCAGTGCCTTCAACTTATACCTCTGGGCCTTTTAATTCTATAGTATAGTGTTTTTCAGAATCATTAATTATTTATTTCATCATTGTTTACTCTTGTATAAACATAGAGGAAAGGCATTCACACTTTTGTACAATAATCATTAAAAAAGAATTCGCAAGGGCCAAGATAAAGCTGTAAAAGTAAAGCAGCAGTGTCGATTGTCATAAGTCACATTAATATATCACAAGGTTGCATGGCCTTAACTGCTCAAAATGATCATTCACACCAAAAGGGTTTACCATAACAAAACATATACACTGTTACAAACATTGCAACTGTGATCCACTTAACTGTGGGAGTAACTGTGTCCCTCTGCCCAATAATGACACCCAGTGGTAGAGTACAATAAAGTTCATGTTACACTGCTGATTTCTTCTATTGAAATACTTCTACTCAACCGCTGCCAGACAATCTTGGTGATTTAATTCCTGCCCAGCCCCCCTGCTGTGCAACTTGATACCAGCAATGTTCATCTAACGCACCGTGGCTGAGGACCAGGCTTTTGTTGGCCACTGTGGCCTCAGGTGTTTGGTAGGAGTCCAGTTCCTCTCAGCCTCTCTAAACCCACTTGAAAAGTGATGGTGCAATTAGCGGTTTCTTCTTTTCAGTCTAATTATTCTTCAAGAGCCACCTTTCAAATAAGGGGATATCTTTGGATGCTGAAGGATTATCTTGTACTAACTTCTATACCAAACACCCGGTAGGCCAGAAGCTCCAAGGCTGGCTGATTTGAATTCCAACTCTTTGAACTAAAGATAAAATGTATTTTTGGATGTTTGCTGTCAATATTGTGGGACGGCTAAATGAGCTTCAGACTCACTGCCGCTCAACAGCAAGTTTTCTCATTTTTGTACATCACTTTCGCCCGTAGAGGGCACCATAATCTCAGCCATGCAGGGAATATCTCTGGAACATCAAGAGTTTTGTTTATATTGCAAGCTGGTTGACTAAGTGTTCTTAGTTATTAGTCAGTTTGTAGTCCCACATCCCTCTTGCGCCGCTTGTCCTCCCAGTCTTGACACATCCAACTATCCCTGTGTTTTCCCCCGGTCTTCTACTCTCACTATTTCCCTTTCAGCTTTCCATGATAAGTTTGTGTCCAAAGACAGTCCCCCGTGTCCAGCTTGTTGAGTTCTTTCCTCTCTGTTTCTGGGACTTTGATCTCGGTCTCTCTGGATCCCGTCTTCTCCCCTGCACAGGAGCTGTGTGTTTGGCTGGTTACGTTGTCTCTCTAGGCAGAGGTGAGGCAGAGATATGGGCTCCAGAAGGCAGCTAGGGTCCAGACTTTCTCCTGTGGTCTCATCCCAGAAGATGTCCCTCTCTATGGGCCTTTTCACAAGTTTCAGCCTCTGGATTCCTTCTACATTTGGACCTCCAACTAAAGGGCCAAATGAAATGACCAAATGATTTTGGAGTCCATCGCTAGACCACATTCAGATAGATTTTCAATCAAGTTTGCCTGTTAAAATAATTTGCATTCGTACCATTAGCTGTGTAGACAACCTTATGTCTTCTCTGCTCTCTGGCCTGTCGGAGGTGAGCTTGCCGATGCCAATGAGCCTGTTGAGTGAGAGCTGTCTGGGCCTCCAGAAACCCTCCCTAAAATGGCCACAGAGCCATAAGAAACCAGTGGTGGAAAGTAAGTAAGTACATTTACTCCAGCACTGTACAAGTTTACAAAATACAATGCATTGTTTCATATTAAACCAGTGGTTCCCAGCATTGTCTAGTTGGGGTCCCTGGTCAAATTATGTAAGTAACAAGATTTAGTTTTTCTTCTTTCCTAGCACATTAATCATCTCATGACCCCCTAGGCTGTGAGCCACTGACTTGAACAACCTAGTAATAATACATAAAAGTTATAATTAGTATATATGATATATATCAGTCACTGGTGCCATTTTTCTGTAAAAGTAGTTTTACTTTTGATATTTTAAGTACATTTAGCTGAAATTACTTAACTTTTACTTAAGTTGGATTTGCAATGCAAGACAAAAAGACATTATATTAGTATGTTTCCTTAAGTAAAGGGTCTGACTACATATTCCACCACTGCAAAAAACACATTTGCACCAATGCATGCTTTATGTGATTTATGTGATTTGTAGTAAACATATTTCCTATTCATGTGGATTAAAAGCAAATAATTCTATAGAAAGACTCATGTCACTGTTGAGATGATACTTTTCTGTGTCTGCGAGTGTGTATCTAATAGTGGAGGGTTTGCTGTTACTTGTACACTGAATATACAGTAGATCCCATTGAGGGTCCAGTCACGGCTGCAGACCACCCTACTTTCCATTGCACCGACACTTTAATCAGATCCACTGGGACAGGAACGGGCTCACGCTAAAAGCGTTCACATTCTCTTCCCCCCCCCCCCCCTAAACCCCCAAAGCACTGATGCAGACTTTAATTTTCCCTCAATATAAAAATGTATGATCTGAATTATTGATGTTATAGATGCACTTCATCTCTTCTGTACTTTTGTCAAGATGCTTTACCTGAATCATTCTGCCGGTGCCGGAGTGTCCTGTCTGGCTGGTTGTAGAAAACCGGTGGGCACCCCCATCTCTGCAGTCCCTGCCCTACAACAAACATCAAATTCCTTATTGGGCATTGAGATGGTATGAGGGTAGTGATGCTGGGACAGTCAGCAGCAATATTTTTCTTTTTCTTTTTCTTTTTTGTTCTATTACCATGGCAATTCGATAGGTAGTGCTTGTATGGCCCGTTTGAAGGGCCAGTGGTTGCAGTGTCTGAGGAGAGATAATGATGGGATGTCTCGGTAAAAATCACAACCAGTCAGAAACAATAATGCTAAATTATGTTCACCAGAGCCCCAGCTCTGGATTGAACAGATGAGTTAATATAATAGTTAATAAAACTATATCAGGCAGCTGATTTTGCTGTGCTAACCTGGGATCTTTGGGGTGGATGGGAGTGAATGATGCTTGAATTGTTGCTTTGCTTTGGTGGAATGTTTCCTGCAAAGAATGGTTTTTACAGCACACACATGCACACACTGTTATCTAATATCAAAGTATCAGTATTACAACACAGAATGGTCTGTTAAAAAAATGTAAAAGCCTGAGTGGGAATGAAAAAATTAGAGACAGGAGACTTACTAACCTGTGAGTGTGGAAAGAGTTATTTCCTGTTTCAGTGGAGGTAAGGTTGTCTTCCTCTGTCCCAGAGATCCCAACGGCTGCTCACCAGTGACCGGCAGAGCAGGGAGGGTCCATTGTGGTTTGGACTGTGCCCCCTCTTCTCGACAGCTATTGCATGGAGCTACTTTACGCAGCCTGGGTCTGGAGCCTGTAGAGCCCATTGTCCTATTCCCTGTCCTAAGGCTGACAAGCTTAGAAACTAAATTCAAATTTAGTACAAGTGAGATATGAAAACTTTAAAAGTTAGTATATCTTTCTTCAAGTTTAGTGTTAATTTCTGATCTCACATTTTTAATTTCTTCTCATCAGTCACTGTAGGACTTTCCCGTGTAGGTGCTGATTCCCTGTAGATGTTTGGCCTCTCCTATAAAAAAACTTTGTTAGTAACTTCACCTGATTCTCCAACTTGCCCCACTTGTTCCAGCTTTTCCAAACAAACCTGGTGGTCTTCACATCTCTGTCTGGTTCCAAATGCAACTAACACTTTTGGAGATGGTTAAACATCCCTGCCTGCGTACTTGTCTTTCTCATTGTAATGAGCTAGGTTTCTATGGAAACTCTCTCTACAGGTTACTTTGTAACTCATAAGTTAATGCTTGAAAAAACCTGTTATTTCCCTGCACCCCTTCCATATTGGAAAGCCCAGAGCGGTGAGGGGAGAGACAGGTTCTTTAAGAAATTCTTAACTGACTGAAAAATGTGACTTCATGAGTGCACAGAAAGCCACAGGGGTTATACAAATACTGTTGGGGGGTCAGGTAGTTGTGTTACGAGCCCCTGTTTACTGTATATCATATTGCTGTTGGTTAGCTTAAAATGTGAAAAAAATTTAATGTTTTTAATATAGATTATGTCGTGGTTATTTTCAATAATACTGTTCCCCTTTATATAGTAGATTTTTTGGTTATTAGATATGCTCTAGGAATGGCAATGTTGATCTGTCGGTTCACATACATTTTGTCCAAACTGAAATATCTCAACAACTATCTGAGGATTGCCATAAAATTAACTGCAGATATTCATAGTTCACACAGGATGAGTCTTGCTGACATAGGAAAACCCCTGTCTTTTCCTCTAGTGCAGCCATGAGGGTGAAATCTTTGTTTTTACTGAAATACCTCAAAAATTATTGTCATGAAATGTAGCACAGATATCCATGGTGTCCTGAGAATAATTTGAACAAGCTTTTATGCCCTGACTTTTCATCTAGCACTACCATCATTCAAATACTTTGGTTTACAATTAAATACCTGCAAAACTAATTTCATCCCCATCAGCCTCGATAGCATGCTAACATGCTAAACTAGTATGGTAAAGACTAAACATCAGCATGATAACATTATCATTGTGAGCAAGTTAGCATAGAGCATGCTGATGTGAGCATTAAGCTCAAAGCTCTGCTGTACTCACAGCCTCACTGAGCAGCTTGCATGGCTGTAGACTCTTAGTCTTGGTATTATTTAAATTATTTAGCTTTTTTGGTTGATGCATCTGCAGTTTAGACACAGGGTTTTGGCCTCCTTGGAGCACTATTAGTTGTCTCAGGTTACTTTTAAAAGTGCTGATTGCTGGCCCTTTTTTGCAAATGATGCTGATTGGCATTCAACCTGTAATATGACCAGACCTTGTAGACCTTTTGTAATTCTTTGTAATTTCTCCTTTTTCATATTTAGCTTATATTCTGTCTACCACATATGTAAGTAAAGCTACATTTTACATCCACTACATAAGGTCCCTCTCTAACGTCTCTTATCAGCATCCAGCTCGGTGCCGGCAGCGTAACCTTTCTATCATGGAATTAAGATTTGAACATTACACATTCCTCTGCTTCTTCTATTGCATTTATTTTAATATGTTAAAATGCCACTGCAGTTGTTTAGCTGAAACTGGCACCTCAGCAAATGCTTCATTAGAGGGCTCAACTCATTGACTGCGCTCCAGCAACCATAATGGCCCTGTGGTGTCGGACTCTTGGGACTGTGTGTGTGTGTGTGTGTGTGTGAGACAAAGAATGCTGTACAAAGACTGTCTGACACCCTCATAATCTCAACAGCACTATTTTAACTAAAATTGAATTTAACCACCATGTTATGTGACACTAGAAAGTCATTTTGACAAGTGCCTATCAGAGTGTTATGCTCTACAGGCAAACGTATCCTGTGGGCTTTTTCCATTGCCAGTCGCGTTGGTATTTTACCACAGATTGTGTGTATATGTGAAAGAGCATACATTGAAGTAGAAACAATTATTCTCCATCTTCATCAGTTTGCTGTGTATGTGTTTCGGTAAGTGACAGCTAGTGCTGCACAGAAAAGCATGTGCTTAATATAACGAGGATAATTCAGCGAAGTCATTGCTGCTAGATCAATGCAATCCACTTTACTGATTATTGTATGAATCACACCACTTACTTCTGCTAAAAATACTAAGCCATGATAGAAGTATAAGGTTGAAACAACAATAGTTTGGCAGTTTGGTGATCACACCTTAAACCTACTTTAAGATCAAAATATGTGTCTTTTCTAACATTAGACCATGTGGTCATTTGGCATATTTTCATTTTGAGGTGGGAGAGCATATTTTAACATATCACTGTTCTTTATTTTCTTATTGCTTATTGTTTGTTTCTGTTTCATATGATCATTTCACTACAGCTACATCTGTTTACTCTGTGTATGTTGCATGTTGATGACAGGATGCCAGTCTGCTGGTTTAATGTGAAGAGCATGTGAAGCTTTGCCAGCAGCATCAGCAATGTATGCATCCTTGTCGATGCTGATTTTGGCAACAACAAAACAAATGTTGAGAAAGATTCTTCAAAATGTTCAGTAACTCAGGATTTAGTCAAACACATGTGGTCCTGAGTACAACAAGTAGTACACTGCTATGAATGTGGGGTTTAAGTCTTTTATTATAAAACCAAAAAAGCCTGTACATTACGCATAGTATAGTTGTCATTCTTTTATATAATACTATTCAGTAAGACTTAAAATAATACTCTTATTGATACAGCTCTAAATAAATATCAGAAATACATTTAAGATTAAGCCAAACTGCCCCTGCCAATATTCATATTCACAGAATACAGTCCACAGAGCAGGTCAGGGGCGGTCAGTCAGCTCTTGGTTTGGGTGCGTGCGAGGAATGGGACTGAGCGTGGCAAGTATTTCAAGAAAGTAAGTAACACTTTCCACCCTTTCACTTTGCAAGATCCATAAATGTTCTTGTTTTTCCCTCCTGCGGTAAAGTGGTGGAGACAGAGATGCATCTCCAGAGTGGAGGTTAAGGTTCAAGATGTTACTTCCTGCCTTCCTGGTAGAGAGTCCATGTGGACAGAACATCCCTCCACACCTCCTGGGTGGGCAGTGGAGGAACATGAACAGACAGTGTTGAAAGATGCTTCTAGCCGAGCTCAGCCGCGTCATGCCAAGGGAATGGAGACAGCGCCGTTTGCTCGACTGCGGCTTCGAGTGTGGACACTGGACTCTGTGAGCTCCTCGCCGTGGTCCTCCGACTTCTTGTCTGCGATGGTGGCCAGGAAACGCAGCGTGACTGAGTCCCACTCCTCTGGCAGCAGAAGGAGCAAGAAGCCCAGGCAGATGATGCAGGTGGCTGCCAGGCGCACCACGCTGAAGATCACCTCATGTTTCAAAACATCTACGGCTACAGCAGGTGAAAGAAAGACAGGAACAAAAGAGGGAGTCGAGGAACAGCACAGGGAAGGAGGGTAGGGGAGAGACAAAAACAAATTGAGATTAATTACATAAAGTAAGATAAACCACAGGACACTGCAGTTGTAGGGGATGAGTGTAGCAAATGCGGCTTATAATCAGCACAAGCGATCCACTTTATCCCAGGGACAAGTTGCCATAACCCACTGACCTTCATACAGTCCATCGTGGTTAAAGAAATGAACTTGTCTGCAGGTATTTAGTGTTGCCTTAGCAACCTGATCCTCCCTCAGCGAGAAAATAGTTGCAGGGTCTGTTTAGGCACATTGATGATTGGGTTTCCAGGACAAAAGAGGCAGACTTGCTGTGTAATCTGTTTGCTACAGTGGCCCTAAGTAATGACCTCTCAAGACAAAAACATCAGTGTGTGTGGCCATTTACTCTCATTTTTACAATCATACTAATTTCCACCACAATAATGAAGAAATAATAATCAATAAATTAGAGGTAATACCTGAACCACATAAAGAAACCCTACCTGCATTGCCTGGCACACTGAGCAGTGTCCCTATGGAGATGAGAATGGGGTATGTCAGCACCACACCAACATGGACCAAGATGTTGAACACTGTACGAGACATGAAAGAGGTTGAAACATTGAAGCATAAATTAATTAGAGCTGAAGCGAATAGTTGATTAGCCTGCAACTATTTTGATAATCAGATAATCGTTTGGTTGTTTTTCAAGTAAAAATGCCAAACATTTGATGGTTCAGGCTTCTCCTTGTGAGAAGTTGTTGCTTCTCCTTGTCTTACAATATATATTATTTAAGGGGGCATATATTCATATAAAAAGACAAAACAAGATATTTGAATTTGTCATCTTGATGGCAAATTAATTGATAATAAAAACAATTGTTAGTTTCAGTACTAAAATTTGTTCAAAATACTTTGGAAACACATGGGTGAAACCATGATCTGCACTGTTCTTCAGGGTTGTATATGCACTCTCACCCAGCCACAGTCCTGCCAGTCCGCACAGGTATCCCCAGGGCAGTGAGGACAGTGAGCCCCAGTGCTCTACCTTGGTGAAGTAGAGGATGATTGGCACGCAGGAGATGAAGATGAGATTGAAGAACCCCATGGTGGAAAGGAAGTGAGCCACTTCTCCAAGGTTGGCACTGCCCAGGAACATCTTGAACAGCACCTGGATGGTGTGGAGACAACCGTTAATTTACACCAGTATAAAGCAATCACAAAAATGGTTCAAACTGTAATTTGCTTGGTGGTCTAACCTTGTAGAGAGCTGAAGTTGAGGCCGAGCCCACAGCCAATGCCACGCCCACAAAGGAATCCCCATGGAATCCGTCAGCATAAGCCATCATCACAATACCTGTGATTGCCATTATGGCTGCCACGATCTGCAGGAAGAGATTCAATGACAGTAGCGTCAGTGCTCAGACGTAAGAAAAACAGTCCATGAAAGTACAATTATTATTGTTTGTGTTATTCCTACAGACCCGAACACCCATGAAACGGTCCTTGAGAACAATCCAGGACAAGAGAAAGACGAAGGCCTTGTGGCAGCAGTAGAGGGCGGAGACATCAGTGGCGGTCAGCTTCTTCAAGGCCAGGAGGTACAGGTAGTTGGTCAGCGTCCACAGGATTGAGAAGGGTGCTGTCCTCTTTACAAAAAGCTTGAGAGTCATCCCATCTTCCCCAAAGAGCTTGCTGCACTCCCTGTTAGAGAGAACAAACCACAGAAAGGTAAAGGAAGTCACGCCTACCTGTTTATCCTCTTGGAACAGTGTCTTTGTTTGTCAGGCTTCTTTATTTGAATTAAAGACAGTTTTGTTGGCAGTTTACCTGAATTTCTGTATGGGGGTCTGCTTCTCCCGTGTGATAACCACATGTCCCGAGTAGTAGATGGGGAAGAAGAGGATGTTCCAGTTACTGCTGAACCAGGAGATGAAGAAGGGACAGGAGAATGACTGGAAGGTCAGCTTAACCACCTGAGTGGTACCCACCCAGGAGGAGGAGACACACAGCACCATCAGCAGACCACCCAGCACCTTCAGAGCGGTGTTGGTACATGTTTGATAGGATTGGCTCTCTTCACTGGTCTCGCTGCCTGGTGTCTCTGCATGAGACTCTGAACCGTCCTCTCCTGATTGCAGACAATAGGAGAAAAGACAACAGAAAATGCATTGCAGCATCTTTACATGTGGGCTCTATTTCCATTTCAAAGAGAACAGACAGCCTCAAATATAACACTACTTGCCTCTATAATTGTACTTTTATTTAGATTATTTAGATTTTAATTAGAAGATCTCAATGTTTTTTGAGCCATGCTAGAGCAAATTAGGCACGGATAGCCGTGGTGCCATGAGAATGTCCTATGACTTTGGAGATCATCTGACTTTTCCACATGAGGTCCACATTTATGGCTTTTGAGTGAAAATATGTCAATATGTTAATATCACTCATGAATTCTAATAACTTTGATGGTTCCTAAACCTTTCTTCTAGCATCATCATCAGGTCAAAATCTGTCTATTACTTTGGTTCATTTTCAAATACCTGCAAAACTAATATCAGCCTCAACTGTACTTTTTTGTGCTCAATAGCAAATGATAGTATGCTAACATGATAAACTAAGATGATGAGCATAGGCAATGTTATACCTGCTTAACTTCAGCATTGTCACTATGACCATGTTAGCATGCCAACATTAGCATTTAGCTCAAAGCCCTACTGTTAATGCTGTGCAGAAGTACAGTCTCACAGCCTTGTTCCTAAATAATTTATAATAGCCAAACATAGCCTATCCTGTATGCTTTGTATTATTGTAGGATGTAGCAAGAATCTCCCTGGCTGGTGTCCAGCACATAAGCATTTATTGATCAATTGCCCTTAGTGATCACTACCATAGTTTTATTTCTTACTGTAAAGGCACTAATGCATAAGGCAAGGCTTTGTTAAAAATGTGTTGGGTTAGCATTGTGGCGTTGTGTCTGTGCATGTCATAAATAGCTTTGTCGCCTCATGATGCTGCACGCACAGTATACCGATTGGAGTCAGGTGTGCACAGTAACCTGATGCCCAGAAAGCAAGAGTAAATCTAAGCACATGACTTTCCACAAGAAAGTCATGTCAACCTTGACAATCAGTTTTCCCAGTTGGTACATTCCTCCTATGTAAACTGGGATATATTAGAACATGAAAACAAGAATTTTCTGGAGTAACCGGGACACAATATTATTACCAGACAAATTTGAAATTAAAACATAATATATGATTATAATTTCTAAATATAGATGGGTGGATAGATAGATATAGAGGATTTATTTTTAATCTTATGCCAGTGACGCATGGTTGATCTGGCCCAGTGCCTTAATGGACTGCAGGAATAGCTTCTAGACCTTAACTGTGCTGTGTAATAAGTGCTGTGTGTGTGTGTCTGTGTGTGTGTGTGCGCATTTCCGGAGAGCGCTCAGATCCGTTCTTGAACTCTCAACAGCGTGATCAATTTACACCAGGGCAGGAATAAAAGATGACATGTGCTGGATGTTGGCTGCCCGTGCTCTCATTGCTAGCTCAGCACGTGAAGCTCTGCCATTTCCAACCATGGCTACAGGCACTGGAGCCCTGCAAGCACTGGAACCCGTACCTGTAGTATCTCCCCTCTGCAGTAGCAGGGCATCTCAGGGATGCTCATTATTAGATCTGATAGTCTTTTGGTTGCTATCTGCAGTGAGTTCAAGAGTCACTGACAGGTCTAATAAAAGTGGATTGTTTCCACAAGTAAATAATTTCTTCCATCCAAAACAAACCAGTGTGTGGAACACAAACTCTGTGATGAAGTAACCAGTGTGTGTTAAGAATATTGGTAGCAGCAATATAAGTTCTCAGTGATGAGATTCTTCTTTTTATCTATAGTGTCTGTGTCCACCCTGTTTACTGGACACAAAGAGAAGAAAATGCCACAAATACTAATGCTGATGTGTCAATGCATTTAACTGTTGTAGCCGGCCATTTTGGAGTTTGTTTAACTACTTTATTTACAGTATTTACAGTACAGTTAGGCAGTTTAGTCCAGTGGTTCCCAATCTATCTACAAGATAAATCTGAGGTGGTCATCAGAAGATTAATGTGAGGTGAATGTCAAGTAAATTTAATGTAGTTACTCTCCATCACTGCATCAGTCCAGCACTGGCCTTGAGTCCACTACATCATAACTAAAATTTCACACTCACAGTACAGTGTCTGAAGCTGTACTGACGAGACTAAAAAACCTCTAAACTACAAGTGACAATTAAAACCTTTAGCATCCAAAAGGTGTAAAACTGATGATGACTCCAACTGATTAAGTCACAGACTGTGACTATTACCTCAATAAAGTCTCAGGTAAAAACTCCCAGATAAAATGTTTCACCTTACAGTACATCCCAGCTGGGAGCAGATCTACGGTATGTGGTGAAAGCAAACTGTTCAACACGGATACAGCTTCTTTTCTGTAGAATCATCGAGGGATTTGGTCTAATTACATTCTGTCAGAGCAAGGATTCTAAATAAACCTAATGAGCCTGGTGGTTTCTAACTGGTAAACTGAGATCTGATATTTCTGCAAGAGAGAAGCAGCTGTTTTATTCTTTGTGTCTGCTTCTCCTCTTCCACCAAGAAAGATGGTTCATGTTTCATAGCACCGACAAAACCTACAGCTTTTAGTGTTGGATACGGGCCTTTCTGTCCTGAGGTAAAAGCCACTACAGGCTGATCTGATGCCAAGATGCGGTATTATTATAACTCTACTATCCCCCTGCCTCATGAAAGCAGCTCCCATGGCCGAGAATCCAATTCTGGCCATGGGAGCTGCTTTTATGAGGCAGACTAGGTAATTGCTGACTAATATTGCTGCTAAAAGGTTGCAAAGCAAACAATAACCCCTGACATATGAAGACTGTCATCACAGTATTGCATTAAAATTAAAAACTAAAGTGCAGAAAAAGTGCTATTTGAGGTTAACTTCAGTCAAGCTGCTGAAATTACAGAGAAGTAGTCTTTAAAGTACTTAGACTTATTAATTGAGCACCAGCTGTCAGAAATCATCTGGGACATAGGTTTTTGAAGTTAAAATGTCATCACATCAAAGTACGAACAAATGCCTAAAAGTTAAAATATAGACTCTCCACAAATAGATCAAAACACTAACATCAGAGTTAGAATATCTACTTAAAGTATGTGGCTAAATTTGAAGTTGAGACGCGCTCCTTTGCCCCTCTGTCAAACAAGAATCCACAAATTGAATACTTTATATGTAGGAAGTAACCCTAATTAATATTATAGTTAATTATTTAGAGCTTGAAAAATGTTTATATTCATATATGGAATAGTTGACTCGCTGACTACGGCTAGAAAAAGGCATATTTGAAAGCGAACTAACGTTATGCCATTTCATTACAGAAATCACAGTGCTGCATCGTTCGCCCATTAAGAATTGTTATCCACTCTGTGTGACGCAGTGTGCTGCTTTAACCTCACATTTCAAGCCATTCTGTGTTTTATCCCAGCCACTGACGCTGTACGCCAGCGACTGATGGATGGACCCCTGCTGAATCCACTATGAAGCTCATAGTCACGTCTGCAGACATGCTTACTACAGGCCAGACAGCATTAAATCTTTATCTAAATTAGGTCTGAAGATGTGACATGGTTATGATGATACTGATGAAAAGGTGATTAGCAGCATCACTCTGTAATCTCTTTTACAAAAGTAAAAGGTGGGTGAAGTTCAAGGCTTTTAGGGGTGAGGATGCTGGAGAGTACAAATGCTCAGTTAGATGAAGGAAGGACAGGTGAACAGAATGAACAGATGTGAAAGCAGCTGACTTGGGTCTTTTTGTTTTTGTTTTTCCATCAGCGTGCCACACAGGGCAGCCAAAGACAGCCAGACATATGCTGCTGCTACAACTACACATCCTGTCAACACATTTAGCTTCTCAATTCTGCCAGCAGGAAACTGAAATGATACAAATGTGTTTTTTACACCATCCAGAGGAAAACTGTGCATAATAACTGTGCACCTTCTGATACCACATGGTCAAAATAAATGCAGCACACCACTGACTTAAGTAGAACACATCCACATCACACCATCTGTATTTCATATCAATATCTGCATACACATCAGTGCATATGATGACTTATGGGAAATAATATGCCTTCACCTGTAACAACAAACCTGTACAAATCAAATAAAAGTACTCCATAGTTTTAAGCAGTCTTTCAGAGCTAATGCTGCCAATAACTCAGTTCATGCTAACACATACACATAAAATATACACAGTTTAGTATAAATGGGGTCTTGGGGCCTGTCTGGTTCGTTCAGTTTACCTTCAGAGATGTGGCAGGTCAGGACCTGAGTGCTGTAGGAGCTGAGAGGAGCCACTCGGGCTGAATGCTTCTTCATCCTCCACTGGGGGCACAACACTGTCCTTCCCTGGGAAGTGTGTGTGTGTGTGTGTGTGTGTGTGTGTGTGTGTGTGTGTAAGTGTGCCCAGGCTGCTGCACGCTCAGCAGCTCCTCCTGCTAGTCCCGTGCATCCTCAGACTCCTGACTCCTCCGCTTCTTCTTCACGCTTTTGATTGCACCCCCCCCCCCACCCCTCCCTCCCTCCCTCCCTCCCCCTCCTCCCAGATCTCTGTCAACTCTTCTGTCTTCTTCCCAGAACTCCAGTCCCGACTCTCCGTTCCGCTCCAGGCCAGCGCTCTGTGACTGGTGCTCTCTCTCTGTCGGGATAGTGACACAGCTCAGTGATAGCTGCAGTGGAAGTGCAGTGAAGTGGACAGTGCCACTGTCTCCAAGGGAGACTGAGCTTCAAGTGTGTGTGTCATGGCGCAATCACTCCCCTCATCTCTTTCTATCCTCCCCCTCCTCTTTTCTCTCTGTCTCTCTCGCTTTTCCCCTCCTCTTCTTTTGCTCCACAAATCAGCAGCTTTGTTTGGAAGGTAACCAAGCAGCCTGGGCAAATTATGCTGCGTTAGCTGCTGCCCCCTCCTTTTCACTTTCCTCCTCCCCTCTCTTTTCTACCTGACCAGGCTCTTCTCACCCCTTCCTCTCTCTCTATATACTTGTGTCCTCTGTCTGCCAATGTCTCTCTGTCTTCTTGGCACATCTCCTGCTCTTCACTACTCCTTGAGAGTCTCAGCTCTCTCCTGTTGCTTTCACCACTGCAGCATGAATCAATTTCACTATGAAAAAGACACAATTACAGTATTACAAAGACATGCCAGTCCTATACATGTAAATTCTGACATCCACTGAAGTAATCCTAGTGCTCTCAGAAGAGGGTTAAATCCGCCCACATGGTACTCACACCACTTTTATGAATTTACACATCACTACTATGATATGCTACTCAAATCACATTTCCATCTTCGAAGACACCATAACAGAGACAGCAATACAAACTAACACAACTAACAATGTTTAAAAGCAATACATTTTAATGTACTACTAATGTACTACTTCTGTTTGTATCATATTATAGACTCACACCTATCATTAACATTTTGCAAATATAAATAAAAAATGGAACCCATGGACCTTAATCACTAGTTATCTGTTACTGACATGGACATGCCTCTCATGGTAACTACAGAAAACAACTTTGTCATTCCTCATACTCTTCTCCATAGCAAATACTGTTTTTGTACATAACCAGACTATTTTCACTGTGTGAGACTTTACAGCATTACTCTACTATTTTTCAGAGGGAGATATGGTAATATTTATCTCACCAATTCAATCTGATGGCCAGAAGTAAGAAGACTGTACAAGCAAAGGTTCCACCAAGCTTGGAATATATGATCCATTGCTGGACTTTCCACTACTTCAGTGCTCTGCCTGATCAAATGCTATGCTTCATTACTCATCACACCTACTGTGAGTGCTTTTGACTGGCGCTTCTTCACTTTTATTACAGTAAAACGATTCTGCACAGGACATTTACGGTTAAAGGAGTGTTTTTACATTAAATACTTTCGTTGTGATGAAACTACTTTAATACGTTTCAAATACTTTTTCCATCACTGTTGCAGAGTTAAGGGAAACCCTCTCATCAGCAGCCAGCGTGGACCTGAAGAGCCTGGGGTCAGCCTGGGCCATGTGAGTCAGCCTCTGTGGTCAGGAGTTTCCATCTCAAGGAAAGCCCTTCGGCCATTCTATCTCTAGCTGTGGTTGATCTACCTGAAGGTTTAATGGACACATTGCTTGGGCCTCTACATCAACGACATATCGGTGTCTAGTGTATGCGGTCAGACGCATGAGGCCTTGCAGCCTGTAATATAATCTTAATGTAACCTATGCTATCCTATGCTCACCCTCTCACCAATAAAATCAATACTAGCCCAGCCAGGAACAGTTAGCATGACCAGAGAAAGAGAAAACATACCAAAGTAAACATACTCTACAGTAAGTGGACTTGCCTGTTGTTTAAGTTGGTTTGTTAAGAATACTAAATGAGTGCTATTTTGGTCATGTTGGCTCCAGGATCCCTCCTGTCTGTCTCTAGCAGATGAAAGTACGTCTCTGTGGATTCTTCAGGCTGTGAGGGACGACACATTCCAGTAACGCCACGGTAATATATTCGTTTCAATGCAGAATTCAATATTGAGGAGACGCTTTGAAAAAGCAATGCTCTGTTGTCATATTTTTAGGACAATGCCATGATGCAAGCACACTTATTTCCCATGGTCACTCTGACAGAATGAGTGCAACACTAATGCAAGTGCCTTAAGTGCTGTCACGAGATTGAGACTTGATTAAAATGCTTGTGCATTAAGTGTGTGATGCAAGCATGGCTGAACCCAATTCTTGGTCAGGTGTAAGCAGGGGGATGAGCTGGGGGGTATGGATCCCCCTGATACAAGGAGGGCTAAACTTAAAAATAGCCCTGCTGATGAGTGGAGCCAACAGCTAGACAGAAAAACGATCCAGTCAGCAGAGCCCAGGATGTTAATCGCTATCAGATTAAGAGAAATACCTGGAAACACGGGCGCTACAGGAGGCCACATTTCACTTTCAAATATTACTCAGAGGACTCAGAGTAACTGTTCCTTTCCTTATTGTATATTTTCATATTGTTTCAGGTAACTTTAGCTCAACCCGTCACAAGCTCATTGCCAGCTTTCAGATTATTCATTCATTTTCTGTCTCTTCATCAGCTTTGCAGCCAAAAATGTTACACTTCTCATTATAACATTAGAATTTAACAGCACCACAAACTACAGCTCCATAATGACAATAAATCTGAATCAATACCTCTCTAAAACAAAAAACAAACATAATGACCTTATATAAGCTAGCTAGGTGTAACTATTAAACAGGAAACTGAGTGTATATAACACAATGGTACAATTTCATCTCAGATCAAAGCACAAAATAGTACAGCATCCTCTCTCTTTACCTCCATAGCAACAGTAGGCCTCCTGTGCACTGACGCACTCAACCAATTCAGGCTCTTTTGTCATTTAGATTAACCAAAGCTCCTCAGTTTATGGTGCAAGCTCCTTTGTCTTTAGCCCCTCTGTTGCTCATCACATCTCAGTGAGGACCACGAGCAAAGGAGGATGGGAGATGAGAGACGGAGGCTTGAATGATATCTGCAGCTGATTTTAGCAGTAGTGGTGACTGGACAGACCATGAATGAAGTGCTGACTATTAGATGTGTTTCCACTCGTTGGACCTCACATCCTCAACTCAAGTCAATGTAGCTAGAACATTGGAAGATGAGGACACCTAGTGGTCAAATATGACGGACTGCAGTACAGATGCCTCGACGGACATGAGGACACACAGATGCTCCTAAATAACATCCTAAATAATTTGCTCAACTATTCACCTGTCAATTTACCAGGTTCTCTGAGGTCTTTGAGAAACAATGTTGGGTAATTCACACACTTCACTGCAGATGTTTCACAGGGCCTATTTCTTTTGTAGAAAGTAGTCCTGGTGAACTCTATTCACAGTGATGTCTGTTGATTATCCCCACTGAACATGGCTGGATTGGGTCCCCAGAGCAAAAAACACCATCCAAGTAATGACTACAATATTTCTCCATATATGAATTACAAAGTTGCTGACCTGTACTCATGCCACTGTCCTATTGGTCAGTTGTTGTAATACTGTGTGTCAGATGACTAAATATTGTGGGTGGCCCCAACAATTCGCTGTTGGGGCCCCCGGCACCTGCAAGTTACCATTAAGTACATAGCACACAGCAGACTGTAAATGGTAGCTTTATTATTTGGCCATGAGGCCAACCAGTTGCTATGCTGGAATACTTCCTAGACCTACTGTACCTGTGTCAGTTTTGGAAGTTTGACTACACAACTTTATTCAGGCATATATCCACTGTGGGGGCAATATAAACTAAAATAATAAAACTAGATTTTGACACAGGGATCCTCTACTGAGATAATTCAGGAACTCTCTTAATTGATACTGTATTTTAGAGGTGCAAATGTTTCCAAAAATCTGCAATTAATCAAGTTACCGCAAAAACAACTGACAGACACTAAATGGGGGCCCCAGTGCAGTTCACTTCAGCCAAGACAAGTTTTTATTGAGTTCTTCAAATTACATTTTTATTTTTTGGTGACATCATCAGAGAGCACAATGTATGTTTCCATAGTTACGCGGATGACACGCAACTGTACATCTCAGCTGAACCGAATGATACTGCAGCTGTAAATTCCAATACTACCTGTCTTTTGGCAATAAATAACTGGATTAGCAATAATTTCATAAAACTAAACGAGGACAAAACAGAAGCCCTACTTGTCGGCCCTAAAGCAAAAAGAGAAATTCTGTCTGATAATCTGGGGAAATTAACTCCCTGGATTAAATCAGAGGTTACAAGTCACTGCGTTATCTTAGATTCAAATATAAGCTTCACGTCCCACATTAACAAGGTGATGAAAACATCATTCCTCCACCTTAGAAACACCTGAAGTAGTTTATTTATTCGTACCCAATATGTCCTCTGAAGTCGGCAATATAGTCAACATTG
>JAVQJF010006591.1:0-19857 GCA_036023855.1 Gadopsis marmoratus
ACACACACACACACACACACACACACACACACACACACACACACCAGTGTAGAGGTCTGCTGGTCCTCTGCATCTAAAGACAATAAATGCCTGCATGTGTGTGGGTGTGTGTGTGTGCATTACTTGAAGGCATATTTTAAAAATAGCGTGGAGTCAGGCGGTTAGGCTTAACTAATAGCATCTCTGTGATTTTTATCTTTTGTGCGTGTATGTGTTTATCTGTTTCCAGCTGGAGACATGGTCATAGAAAAACATGCGTACACACGATCTTGGGGGTATTTCTTTTCCTGGCACTGCTAATCAAGTCACAACCACAAACAATGGAAGGTCTGGATTTTACTTGCTTATCGAACAGGGTTTTTAAAAGAATGACAGAAAGACAACAAAATATAAAGACATACATTCCACTTAATTGTCTAGTCATCTTATACATATATAATTTGTACTTTACTTAGAGTAAATTATTCTGATGAGCATTTTAAGATGATAGGTGATATTGAAGTAACCTCCCTACATTAGTGACTAAAACTTTAAAGGCTTGTTCAACAGAACAAAGATTCCCCTTTACTACTGCTGATATATGCATATATGTCCATATTAATGTTCTGTCCCAATGGTGACCAGATAATAGCATAACAGCCTCTGACTTGACATTCCTTTCTAGAGCCATATGAAAAACGTTTCGCCTAGCGTGGAAATGAGAGGATATAATACCCGGTGGTCTTTTAAAGCCAATAGAAGCTGATAAAAAGAGGGATGTTAGGAAGAGGGATTTAAACACTATTAGCCTTTCATCACATTACATTCATCCCTTCTGATGCCTGCTTTGCCGATCACCTTTTCTGATAAGCAAGCTTAAAAAAAGGAAAGACTTACTCCAACTTTCAGCATTCCTCGCACAAAATTGGGTCAGACTGTTTGTTGTTGTAGTTGAATGTCTTTGGTTAAGCAGAGACAAAAGTACAAAAATCTAGTATGACAGCAGGTAAATTATTTTAAGAGGTTTAAAAGATCTGCTGGGTCTGGGATGCTAGATAATGACCTGATTATTGCTAAAAGTCCCGATAACAGGTTCATGTTGATGTGAGTTAGATCCAAGCTGGAGCTACCCTGGAGAGGGGGGATCTAAACCGAGAACTTTGCACACTGTGGTAAGGTGAAATATCCAGGTCAAGGTTCCTATCAGGCAACTATAGCATCTTGTGGAGATAACCCCTTCAAATGTTGTTAAAAGCTGTTGATAAAATATTATTTAACACAGACAGATGTAGATTGAGACAGGGGACATATATGACACAGGGGAATAATAGATAGCTTCCATATATTTGAAAGGAGAACAGAGCCGAGCCTCAACGTCTGAGGGTCTTTACTCAGAATAAATCACAAACCTGACATGGTTGAATTGGTGAAAACAATGAAAAAGAATGTTTGTTTCAACCACTCACTTCATCCTGAATCGCATGAGACCTTAAAGGCATTTCACCGTACCATCACAAGAACAGAGTAACGGAGAACAAGGCCGAGTAGAATACAGCAGAACACAGCAGAACAGAACAAAACCGCTAATAACCTGCTGCGTGGAGTCTGTTTTACCACTGTGCATGTTGTTTAATCTACACAGACGTCAGTAAGCCTGATCAACTGTGAAATGTAGAGGACATTTGTTATGCGATTGTGTTAACTGTGAAAACCATTATGTTGTAAAAGTGCTGGTGTGCTGTATAATGAAATAAATGAAATCAATAAATATAATCAAATTTAACAAAAGGAAAACAGAACAGTACAGAAAGCTAACCTACATGTCGTGTACGAGCCAGCCCCGGCCTTGGTGTGGTTCACTGGGGCCAACATATCAGGATGCCTGAACTCAGCTACACTCCCTTTACTCCCCCCTCCCTCCTGCCTATGTGTCTGTTTTCCCTATTTGTCTGTCAGTCTGCCTCTCCCTCTCTGACTATTTCTGTGTCTGTGTACCCCAAAATGTAGGCTAATGCCCTGCAGAACTGACAGATTAAATGCCAATCCCTGGGTTGTACCAAAACCAGCCCCAGGCAGTAAGCTCTGTGAGTGTGTCTCTGCCTGTGTGTCTGTGTGTGTGCACGCATGTCCAGCCAGCTACAAATCCGTGCCTGTGTGTCTGCTGGACTGGGTGAACACAAACATGAAACAACTTCCCTTAGTAAACAACTCTAAAGGTCACTGCAGATTTCACATTGTTTATACCTAGCTGTCCTGTCCTGATGAAAAGGAAACAGTCCTGGCATTAATGTCACTTTTGGTGTGTGTCCATTTAAACATGCTGTAAGGCCAAAATAAACAGCTCCATGCATTACAACCTCTGTAAAAGGAAAATACATCCCTTGACCAGAAAGCAATGTAAGACTTTTGATTGATTCTTGGGAGAAGAAAGAAAGAAGAAAGAAGAAACTAATTGCTACTCTGGGTGTGCAATGCTCATAGTTTTCAGAGGTCAGTCTTTGATCTATTATTAATGGAGCAGCTTAGGATTTGTTATTTGAAAGATTTGTCATCTGACAGATTGCAGCCTCAGCTCTCTGGATTCTAGGTTTTGGAAAGTTGTTAACGCTCTCAGACAAAGGTTAAAAAAGAATTTACATTGTGGAAAGACATGTACATTTTGTTTCAGTGGATTTTTTCCTTTAATTATTTTATTTGCCAAGCATGGCCTTTGCCTCCGGTAAATGTGTGGCTAGAACTTAATGACATAAAATCACCTGCCTAACATCAGTGGACATCTTACTAATCGACAGAGGCAGCCATGAGCTATAATGCATATTCACCACCTGTAACAGCACTATGAATATATGGTATTCAATTAGAACATACAATCTGGACCAATCTGTGTTCAACTTTTATCAAAATGTTATATTACAGATCTTGAGGCCTTTCTACTGTCAAAGACATGACAACTTATCAACTGAAACAAAACTGCACTGATTTCTCTGCAGAAAACTGTGCATTAGAGAACAACATTTTAACATTTCAAAAAATTTAAATAAAGTATTTATTATTAAAAACGTATCCACAGTTTTGAAATTAAAGAATATTTTAAACTTGAGATGTCTGGAATTTGATTTTGTCTTCAGTGATCTGTTCACAAAAACTATACTATATGTAGGCCCACACCCTCTGTACAAAGCAGCTAACTTAAAATCAGTTTTTCATTACACTTTTGGCAACATGTGGTCTATAATTAATGGCCCAAAATTTGTAAATCAACTTCTGCCAAGATAATACTGGGCCAACAATAGAGTGTCCTGTAGCCAGGGGCCATAATATATATTCAGCAGCCAGCCTACACATCTGTTACAAATACACAGTATAAGCACAGCACATCCGCTTTAGACTTCTTCCAAGAGTTCATTCTGTGTGCTGTGTGTCCCTTTTCAATTAACATGAATGGTTTTTCTTTCTTATGGTTGGTTGATGAATATCAAAATTATATTCAAATGAATGTAAATATAATGTGGGATTTGACGTATTTTGAAAACAGATGTATAGAACTCAAGAGTTCGGTTCTAATTCGTTAAGCATACATCCCCCTAATCATACAAATTACTAGAGACAGCCAAGTGGAGAAATCCAACTTGCGCACACACACGCGCATACACGTGCGCGCACACACACACACACACACACACACAAATACACCCACGAACACAGAGCAGTTTAATTACATGCTGTTGAGCAACTGTTTCTTTAATGCATTCCACGTTCATTGATTTGAAAGGTCTCTGACATTGAATTACTCTAGATTTCGGCATTTAAAAATGCATGCACAGGCACAGCCAAATATCCATACTAATTGACTTTTCAGAATTCAGAAGCTGCCCTATTAGCAGTTTTTGCTATTAAGTGAGGTCCTGATGTAGAAGCAGTAGAAGTCCTGCTGAAGGAGTGAACAGCAGGACAGAGTGTGCCACCACTCTAAAGAAGAAGCTGGAGGGAAATATCATCTCCCACACATGTCGACTCACCATGGCATATTCAACAAAAAATGCTGAGGGCAACAGAAATGCCACAGAAAGGAATTATTAAGTAAACAAATTAATGCACTGGGATTTGATATCATTTTAAGAATCACACATTGCACCAAAAAAAACTTTAGGTTACTTGTGTAAACCCGGTTCTTTGAGTAGCACGAGTGAGTGTCTCGCATTGGGAAATGCCTATGGCGTGACCTCATCAGAAGACAGGCAGGATTAGGTTGTAAGGTCACCCTTGCATCCCCCGAGGAGAATTTCGTACACTCATGGTGTACTGAAAGAGCATGAATCTCCCCCACTCGTTTAGCTGAAGCAAGAGACAGCAGCAAAGCTGTCTTTAAAGCCACCATTTTCAAACCCACCTCTTCCAGTGGTTCAAATGGTGGGGCCGAAAGAGCATCCAACACAGTGGGGAAGTCCCAGGACGGGGTCAATGGTCTACAGGCCGGGAGCCTACGACATGCTCCCCTCATGAAGCGGCATACCAAGGGGTGCTGCCCAACAGCCTTCCTCAAAACCAACATGTCAGGCCGAAGTGGCAGCCAAGTACATCTTGACAGTGAAGAAAGCCTTCTCTTTGTCCACCATGTCTTGTAAGAAAGCCCAAAATCACAGCCACAGAGCACTGAAAGGAGACTTCATGGATGTCTGAGGACCATTTCTCAAATTCTGACCATTTGCACCCGTAAAGAGACCTCGTTGAGGTGGCCCTCGCATTCTGGATGGTCTCAATTACACTCAAAGGGAGCCCCACGGTCTGTCACTAGTCTAGTCTGAGAAGTCACTCTCGGTTAACAGAGCCAGCCGTAAACCGAGCGCCTGGTGACCGGGTTTTTCGCTCGTGTCGATGGACAGTTAAGCTAGGTCATGGAAGGAAAGTTAGCTCAGAGAGGATAGGTAAGGAACTTCTGCTTGTAGCGAGAAGAGGTTTTTGACTGGTGGTGCAGTGTCAGACCATTTTTACAGGAGGAGGGTCACCACCCTCCTTGACACTGACGTACTTAGTTCCAGACAATAGGAGCTTCTGATGAGGTCACGCCATAGGCGTTTCCCAATGTGAGACGCAAAACAAATGTTACGAAAGAACCAATCTTGAACCTGGCATAAATGTTCTTCAGCAAGACAGAAATGCCTGGGCTCACTATACATTTAGCCTAAAGCAATGCAAAACTCATGTCTGCCTAATTCTGGGTGCTCACATAAAGAAACACAACACACACATGTTCACAGACACAAACACTAAAACCTAACCACTGTTTTCAGCTTTAGGACCAATCAATATTGTTAGGTGGTTTTTCAACGCACATGCAGAACATATCCATATGCATATCTGCTAGCATTCTCTCGCGGGGTAACCCTCCACACCTCACACAAGCTGCCTGGGCATCCATCCACCTGGCAACCCATATACACAAACACACAAAAACAACTTTTTATCCCACACACTTGGCATGGATGCCAACTAAGCCCCAGTTCTCCCGAAGTAATAAACTGTCTTTTCACTGCATCTCTCCAAACCATGATAGAAGACTGCTGAAAGCCCCTGTGCTTCCATTTTAATCCCCTCAACTCATTTACTAGGACAGTGATTGTTACTTCTGTGACCGCGTGTGTGTGTGTGTGTTTTGTACATAATGTCCCATATGCCACAGCCATCGGGGACAATTTGCTTTACACACTACAAACATCAGTAAAATGGGACAAAATAACAATATGGACAACAATATGTTTTTTCCACATACACAGGACCAGAGTTAATTCTGTAAGCTAAGCTGAGAACACGGCAATACACTGTTTGAATTCCCACACACATTTGTGCATTCACTGATGGGACAAAAACGCAGATCTCAAAAAGAAAATGAATCTATAAACAAAACATGCACAGACAGAGTTCACACAAATGGTCATTTCAGACGGTTCTTTCCTTTCCTCTACGCTCCTTCAGGATGGTCTGGCCAGTCTCTAACATTAACCTGGAACTGTGACAAAGCATAACGCGCATGGCTAAGGAGTCTTTTTGTTTACTAAGAAGTGTGTTCAGAAGCTGAGCGAGACAGCGTAGCACAGCTTGTTAGATAACATCCTGTACAATGGCCTCTAAATTACCTCTCCAAGTAGAGGAGTCAGAGAGGTGAGACATACACATGTACACATTAGCAGACGGCCTTCAAGGTTAATACATTATTACCCACAAAAGTCATATCCAACAGACAAACAACCTCTACCCTTTGAGGTGGAGATCTTCTTGATAGTAGGCAAAAACGTATTAAAAGCCTACGGTTATGTTTACCTGTGAAAGGTTTGTACTATAAGAAGCTTATGGCTTATAACAAGTACAGAGGCAATGCACTGCATACAATAATTGTTTTATGTCACCAGCTACATCATGTCTGCCATTGCACATCAAACTTGCTCATCAACCTTCTGCTGGTAAACATTAGCTTTTACCTTCCTCAAACAAGGGTCCTGACACTTACCTAAATTCAAGATTTTAAATCTGAAATTAAATGAAATACAATTAAAAAGGACTTACTGAATACATTTAAATACATTTTTAGGACCACCAGATATGATGCTCCAGCCTGTGCCTGTGTGTGTGAATAACGTGTGTGTGTGTGTGTTTGTGGTACCAGGAGGTGCAGGCATAATGGCCAGCGTGTGACTGAGCGTGAGGCAGCCCGTGTGCCTGCCTGCCTCCGCCTCTCATTTTTTCTCTGTCAATCATATAAAGAGAAAAAGCCAAAGAAAAATGAAGGCATTCAAAAAGAAAGACTTAAGTGGGCATTTGGATTCTCTCTGATCCCGTACCCCTTCATTTTGTGTCCCCATCACGCAAGCAGCAAGAGATGAAAGGCGAGTGTGCGAGTGTGTGTGTGTGTGTGTGTGTGTCTCCCAGTGAATAGAGCATTAATTGCATTAGCATTACAGCTGGGTGATTTCCAGTCAAAGAAAAACCTCTGGCATCAACAAGGAAGACATTTTCAAAATCTTGAAGTGTGTTATTACTTTGTGCATTTCAATTGGAAAATTCTTTTGCGTAAAAATTGGAATGACAGGAAGAGTGAAAGAGAAAGCGAGCACGAGGAGACGGCTGAAGCAGAAAGACAGGAAGATTGCACTGATCAAGTTGGCCAAGTGAAATTGTTCACCCTTGAAACCATAATGTCGCCTTATGATAAGTTACTCCATTGTGATGATTCCGACATCGAAAATGTAAAATGTGACATGATACATTTATTTTACAGGAAAATTAATGTCTACTTACAAGGGTGCAGAGTTTAAGAATGCATCTGTTCATAGCGGATACGTCAGTCAATATTGTCACTTAACATTATATATTATCACTTAACATTATTATTCATCTTTGATGGCATCTGATTTCTGCCCACAGTCCATAAAGATGCAGAGATCTGAGCTGAAGTGAATCTTAAAACTGTTTTCCAAAGAAAATCCTGATTTTGGCGACTCACGTCTCTTGTTCTCCCACTACCACAAAAGCACATATCCGCCAGGTGTGTGTGCCCCCGATGGAAGGAAATTAATCAAAATGCAAAACAGTTTGTAGCTTAATTTCTGTGTTTATGCAAATCTCTCTCTTTGTGTGTGTGTTTCAACAGGGCAGTGAGAGAGTAGGTGGAACAGTGAGTAGGTGGAAACTGACAAGGGGCAACAAGCTGAAAAAATGTAACAGACACACAAACACACACCGGAGAAAAAACAGTCTGTACAGCAAAACCTGACTGAAAACAGGAGAAATATTAAAAACTAAAAACATAATGATCTTTTCTTGATTTCCTCTAGTTCCAATTCCAGCAGCCAATCAAACTGGTCCTGCTATATTTATTCCACCACAATATATATTTAACATGTTTTTTATCAGCTATCTTTTATACTGGCTACATAAAATAAAAAAAAGAACAGTGTTTGTGTGTGTATTTTTTGTGTTTTTCAGTACTTGATTGAGTTTCTGAAGTGGTCCTCTGCAGGGTTTTTCACAGTGCAGCTGTTGAGCAACCACAGGTCTGCTTCTGTTGGGTCATCTATAGAAAGAGAGAAATTAAGTTAATTTATTTTTATAGGACATAATCACAAGCATGACCTTATAAAGAAAGAAAACTGAGACCTAACCAACCAAACACATAATCGCAAAACAAATCGTATAATAGGGAATCCTAAAAAAGCAGATCTACTTAATTGGTCTCTGGCACAGATCCTTTGTCTGAAGCACGCAATGGGTCAAGCATGGCCTCAAAAATTCACACCCAAATGATCCCACGTGTATCAGTAATTTGTATCCAGTCTCTAAATTGTCACTTCTATTCAAAAAGAAAAGCTTCTCTTCAAAAAACAAAACATAATCTCCTTCACACAGAAAAATCTTTACAGTCATTCAAAAGGTGTCTAATGAGTTTGTAGGTATTTCATCTCATTTCATTAATTTAATTCAATGTGTGTTTTCTTGTGTCACTCATCCCTGGCTTACCTGCAGTCAATCCAGAATGCTGAAGCTAGGTGTACCAGATGTACCTTTTTAAGGTTTTATTATTTGTTTGATCATAAGGCTTTTAATGGTTTAGAACTTTATTGAGCTTCATATTTCCTCTGCCTTGGCTCAAATAAACTGAATGTTTTTATAGTTTGTTTTATTTAGATTTTAACTTGAAAATACACAAGGCCTTCTTTAATATGCGTTTATTGGCTGTGACCCTGGTCACTTTGCATGACATCCTCGGACATGGAGATTTATACTGCAGATGTTTGCAGCTAAAATGGCAGATAAGAAATTAATCTGACCTTTCAGTATAGTATTCCAATTCCAATTCATTTTGCTATTAGCATCACTGACATGGTGGTCAGAGTTGTAATATTTGAGCAAGAAGGTCGTTATCGATCTTGGGACCACTACCTGTGACTAAACAATTTCGACTCACAAAAGGTCCACGTAATAGCCGTTCCTGAGCTTTCAACTGTGACTCACCGTCTTGCATTTACTATTGCCTGTAATACCACTCATGTCATTGTTACTTGTCAAAGATGCTTCTGGAGTCTCACATAGTGGCAACAATTTGGCAAAATATTTACTTCTAACACATATGTTCACAATACTCAAAGACGGGTCTGTTTTGACATTGCGAGTTACTTAAACCAAGAAGGTAATTTAAACATGTTTAATTGACGAGTGTGTGCGCGCACACACACACACACACACACACACACACACACACACACACACAGAGCAGTGAGTTGCTCCTTGTGATGTTAAGCTCAGCTGCTGCTCAAGACGATGAAGGCAGGCTTTGCATGGCACTGCCAGGGGATCTGTCACACACATACTTGGGGGGATATGTCGCGGCGGTGGTGGGGAGCTTGAATTTTGCTCATTTATACCACATTGAACCAGATATTTCACTTAGAATCCACATCCCTGCTGCAGTCAAGCACACACACACCCCGCTCAAACTGCATTTCCTGCATTAGTTCTTTTAATACACCCCCACAGCCCCAGGATGTACAGAAAGGGGAGATTATCAACCTCACCCCTTGCCTTAAGTAAACTCTCATTCTCAGTCCCTCACTCTCAATAAAACACACACACAGTTTCTGGACCAAGGACAAACGACTAAAGTACAGCAGCATTCATCAAATTATTCACAATGAGGCACAAATGAGTTTAAAAATCAATGCACTATCATTCTCATTCTGACTTAACAATCAATCTAAAAAAATAATAAAGACAAAAGGCCCTTTCACGACCGTTTATTCACAATGTTTTGACCAACTAAGCCAATAAAATGTGAAAAAACACAGCAGTGTGTGCCTTGAGGTATGTTAGCTGATTGTATCAGACAGTAAGCAAGACTTAATAAAGTCTCATAAAAACATGAGTACAACTGCAGCTCTTGTAAAAGCACTAAAATAATGTGAGTCACACTGGTAGGATGTGAATCATGTGTTGGGATTGGGTTTGTTTGTTAGGGCCTTTGTGTGTTCTGAGGAATCATCATTTCTTTTGGGACAGGACTATCAATAGAAAGGCCAAAAATACAGAGTAATCCAAAAGCTACAAATACAAAACTATGAAGTGTGAGACAGAGACAGAGAGACAGAGACAGAGAGAGAGAGACACAGAGACAGAGAGACAGAGAGACAGAGAGAGAGAGAGACACAGAGACAGAGAGACACAGAGACAGAGAGACAGAGAGAGAGAGAGAGACACACAGAGACAGAGAGAGAGACACAGAGACAGAGAGACAGAGACAGAGAGAGAGAATACGTTCAGCTGGCAAAGGGTGACCATTATGCCTACATTTATTTGTCTAGGCAACCACCAAAACACACACACACACACACACACACACACACACACACACACACCTAGTGGGAGTGGTCTCAGCTGTGTGCTTGCTGTCTCCTCTCTGTCCCGAGGGAGGCTTTCCAGACCAACAATAACAAGCTCTCCATCAATTTAACACATACACACGAACACATGACAGATACAAACATCTGCAAAACAATCCTATCTACAGAGTCAGCACAACTTACAAGCACACAGACGAAAACTACACAGAAAAAAATGGACTACAGCGACCAGTAAAACAAATACATGCTGGAGTTATGCCGCTTGGATGTTTTAGTTTTAAAACTAGAAACTTCAGAAAAAGAGTTTCTGAATCTGATGGAATTTCAAATGAACCGAGTCACATATATTAAGAATTTGCAGATTACTTTTCATGAAGCGATTCATGGTCTAGTCTGTAAAATGTTAGTTATTATTAAGTTAAACAGTAGTCATTTCATAAATCACATTTAAAGCTAATATTTGCATTTTTTCAAGGTGCAAATGTTTGGTAATTTGTACATAGATACGTTACTAAAGTGATTTTATTTTAACTGCTCACATAACTTGAGGGAGCATCCACCTTTGCTGTGCATGACACATGTTATTAGCTCTAGTTCACATGATTTTCAAAATCCTTTGAAATCCTTTGAAATCATTGAAGCAAAGCAACCATGGGCTATGTCTAAGTGCCCATACTTAGGACTAATTTTCTGGTATTTGTAGCATTAAACCTCTAAGGCCCTTTCAGTCCGAGAAGTGACAATCACAGCAGCTGTTACAGTAGAAACACACTGCAGAAGGTACATCAACAAACAGTCCATCTCCGTCCAGTAGCGAAAGGTTGACATAGTCAAACTTCAGATATATATTTTTTCCACAAGACAGTACTATTTCAGACACCGCCCTCACTAAGTGGTGGTGTAGGTTCGCATGAGGCCTTCTCTGGATGACTGTGTTTGTATAAAATCGCTACAGCTGTTGGGGTAAAAGTTGCGAGTCTGTGGCTTTTCCAGAACATAGAAATTTTCACATGGGTCTGATTGTAGAACCAGTACATTTTACAGCTCAAAGTAAAACCATAAGGTCAGATGTTGCAATGGCATGCAGACTCTGCTCTGACATCACCGGACATTTGGTGATATTCAGACAGGTAATAGCCTTTGCTGTCTCGGTCTAGTGATGCATTACAGTAACGTCAGGCTGAGGTGACTTCGAAGCTGAGCGGGAAAGTAAAGACTGATATTGATGGGTCAGAAATGACACAAGAAATCATACATCTCTACAGTTGCCACCAGAAATTACTGCCAGAAGATTCTCTTATTTTCTCCATGAAAATCAGTTAGAGGAATAATGCCACAGTCAATGGACTGCACTGACAATGGCTGTCCACACTCTGTGACAGCTGCTTCTGTGGTAAACTATATCTAATTTGAAACGTATCAAGCCACAACTGCTATCATCCATGTCACAAAAATGCATTGTCCTGGCTGTTATTAGCGGCAACTTGACTCAACACTAGACTTGGCACAGCAGTGGTAATAATTATAATAATAATCTTAATGAGCCAGATAGGAATATGTTTATGTTGGGGGGAAAAGTGCGATTTAGTCATAAGTAGTGATGGTGCATAAGGCAGCGGACAGCATACAAAAATGATCAGTGATCTTTTTCCAAGCACAGATAAGAGGAAGAAGTACAAACTGGATTCCATTTACTGCGAACTTTGCAAACTATGACATGGATTTGTTTTGGCTGACTTATTGTGACATTAACACTCCACTGTCAGACTCACTCTTTAACTCTTAAGACGAAAGCATTAAGTCACACAGAACACTATGTTGACAGACTGGAGTGGATTCACTTTTAGGGAACATATTAAGATATTAATTCATGAGTCCCATGGGATGTTCTTTTTTTGTTCATACCTGCATCAGTGTGAGAAAGTAGCCCGGGGTGGCCTTCAATGACTCAGCATGTAAGTGCATATAAATTCCTACCACACAAAGAAATGCTGCCATTTCAAAATCTTTGGAAAAGTTTAATTTGCATAAGATTTGCATAGGTATGGTGGTCCAGCCAATGACAGGGGAGTGCTTTGGTTATCTTTGCATATCATGGCCATCGGGCAATTATGTGAGAAGTCGTTAGTACAGAATGTGCACAAAAACTGTTGACTAATCTTTCATCTGATGAAGAAAAGGCCCAGAGGGTGAGACAAGCATCCTGGTATATGTGTGTGTAGGTGTGTGAGACAGAGTATGAGTGAGTGTGTGTTAGATTTCTATTAAACCTGCAAACTGTGGAATTCATACATTTGAATGGTGTGTGAAGAGAAGGCTGAGAACCTTCAATGCCATCGGTTCTTACGAAACAAATTATGACTTTAGAAGCCGGGAACGTATTTCCATATTTTGCAATGTGCATGCACAGACATAACATGAAATATCCACAAAAATAAATGTAAGATTAAGACACAATTAAGAATGAAACAACACCAGATATGGTACAGCAAAGTAATTAACTGCTGGATTTAATTCACTTACTACAGGTCAATTAGAAAACAGTATAGATGATTATTTTACCAGCTCTGCTAATGTGTGATCAATAACTGTTTATAACGACACATTTACTGCCCTGGCACTATTGTGAGACTTCACAAACGCAATCAATTTATGGTCATTTTAACCATATTTATTTATTAGATTAGTTTTTTTAGATTGTTTTTTGCACTAAGTGGTAGTAGTAGTGGGGGATTACTGAGGGTACCTTCACACCTACAAATCTCTCTCTCTCCGATACACATACACCAGTGTAATAATGACACTATTTCACTCAGTCAGCAGCCCACAAATGAAAAGCCTGTTTTATTTTTTATCCAATATAAGAAATATATTCCATTTGACCACAACAGCTGACCCCCAAATAAATTGTTTTTTTATGTGTGTGTGTGTGTCTGTGAGTGTGTGTGTGAGACAGAGTTTCTCCAATAAAGGAATATAAGGATTTCCATCACTCTCAAACAGTTGAACCCACTATACACAAGAGGAAAATGACCTCTGCCTGTGTGTGTGTGTGTGTGTGTGTGTGTGTGTGTGTGTTTGTGTGTAGGCATGTCTCAATTTGTTTGTGTGTGGAGGTGTACCATAGCCCATTCTTTTAAAACATTCCCACCAACTCACCCAAATGACTAAATCTAATCCATGAGGTTTATTTCTGTGTGTGTGTTTCTGTGTGACTGTTTGTGTGTTTGTGTGATACTAACCCTGCAACCAAATCATACAAGAGAGACTGGGATATTGGAAAGGCAATGCCTGGGGTCAGTGTGTGTGTGTGCGTGTGTTTGTGTATGTGTATACATATACACAAGGTCATACATAACACATTTCAATCACACCACCCCCCATGGAGATGAGGAGAAAGGGTTATGGGAGCAGGTGCATGCACCAAATAAGTATGGATGGAAAGATGGACAAAAGAAAGAAAGAGCGAGGATCAGATGGCTGCTAGTGTATATAAAAAGAAAAGGATTAAAGGAATAGGTAGGGCAGACAGACAGACATGGAAGAGGGTCATCCTGAGAGCGGAATAAAAGGAGAAAAGTGAGTGTGAAGTGGAGGCAGGTGATAGAAAATATCCAAATGGGATTTAAGGATGACCAACGATGCGAGCAAAAATGAGTATAAGGAGAAACAGAGCCAGGGCAACAAAAAAAGTCGTGAAATGAAGAAGGGAGAAAAAAACAGAGTGGTGGAGATGAAAGTGGAAAACACAGGGAGTGAATGGAGGGGGACAAAGAGGGAGGAGAAGAAAAAAAATCAGCTGGAAAGAGAAGGGGGTAAGTGTTATCAGTAAGTACACCACTTTGATCATGTAATAATAATAAACATAATAAATATGCATTTGATGGCTAACATGTTTTAGTACGCATGCCACATTTGAGTATGTTTGAAATTACATAAATATTCAGACACTATAAAATTATGTATTCTGCTGTATTTGCACATTATATCTGTTGTTGATATGCCCACAGCACACAGGTGTGTGCAGCACCCCACAGAGAAACAGAGAGGAGTCTCAGCTACAGGGTCAGAAAGCAGAGAAACACACAAACAACAACAGGCAGAAGGGGAATACGGTCATTTCCCTAAACTCCCATGTATCCACTGTATGCAGATGTGCCAATTCACAAATGAACAATATTTCACACTTAAGTGATACAATTTGTAAATGTATGTGTTTGTTTTGCTAAACTCAGCTGATTAAAACTGTGGTACTTACTTATTAGGTGCATTTAACATTTGTACTACATAAAAAAAAAAAAAAAAAAGAATACAACGTATTTAACATGTAAAAAAGCACATTTGTATGCTGGTGCTGAAGCATAACAGCATGCAGCATCATGTATATTATTTTGCACACATGGAACATACAGTAGTGCAGCCTGTCGACAGGATTATATAGCATATTAAGCATAATATAAAAATATATAGCAAATTTTGACCCAGAATGCAGGGACCTTTGTATGTTATTTTGCTTGTTTCCTAAATGCCATCCTCTGTGCCTCAACAGCATGTTGTAAATCTTTTCACAAAATCCATCCATTATCTATACCGCTTATCCTCAGAGGGTCGCGGGGGGGCTGAAGCCGATCCCAGCTGACATTGGGCAAGAGTGGTCACCAGTCAATCCCAGGGCTGACAAATACAGACAGACAAACATTCACACTAACAGTCACACCTGCAGGCAAATTTAGGGTCATCAGTTAATGTAACCTGCATGTCTTTGGATGGTGGGAGGAAGCCAGATTACCCAGCGAGAACCCACACAGAAATGAGGGAGAACATGCAAACTCAACACAGGACCGGTGGGTTCGTCCCGAGAAACCGTTTGCTGTGAGGCACCACCATGCAGCCTTCTTTTCCCCCCCACAATATGTTTTTACATAATAGTCTTTCATGAAGCTAGGAATGTGAGGCTCAAAATCAACAAGGTAAAAGAGGATGGAACTCTTGACTCCACACTGAGAAGTGGTATCAGGTGTGTGCAGCCAAGGTAAAGGACACCCTAGACTGCTTTTATACATAAACAATTGAGTTTCTCCCTGTCCATTGTGACACTTACATAACCACAGGAGAATAAGTGCTATCGCTTAACAAGAAGAAGTCAAGGTGCAGCAGCTTCCATGTACCTAGCACAAAAGAGTGAAAAAATTGCTGTTATTCAAGGGCATACGGACTGGAAAATAGAACAATGGTGGCACTGGCATGGGTGTATTTACAAAGAAAATGACAGTGGTATGTACATGATCTAAAAGTGTAGGGGACACAGGTGGTGCAGTGGTTAGCATCGTCGCCTCAACAGAAAGGGTAGACTCCACCAGCTCGCTGGGGCCTTTCTGTGTGAAGTTTGGATGTTCTCCCTGTGTCTGCAAGTGTTAGGGATTTGTGAATTGGAGACTCTAAATTACCTGTATGTGTACATGTGAGTGTAAATGGGTGTTAGTCTATATGTGTTAGCCCGATATGTGTTCGACTGGTGACCTGTCCAGGGTGTGAGCCATCCCCCCCCGTGACTCTGCACAGAATAAGCAGGAAAAGATAAGTGATGGATGGATCTTGAAGTGTGTCATATGACATCGGTGTGTGGAAATGAAGAGGAATGAAGGAATGGGGTTAAATCACTGCACTGCCAGTGTCAGTGAAATCACCTGATGGGCAGTGCAACACAGAAATTAAATGACTGACCTGTTAAGCTTCATAGTTTAATATGAACCAGACCTTGAGAGCAAAGGTGGGATGTCCAAAATAGTATATCTATATATCTCCCACTATCTTTAGTGCGACAAGGAAAGGTGGGAAGCAGAACTCACTTAAGAGAGTAAATCAGACCATTCAACTATATACTGCTACTTTAGGCTTGTAACGAATGCAACACAAAATTACATCAAGCCAAGATCCATCAGTCATGATCTGTCAATATTAAATCAATGGCCAGAAGCAGTGCTATAATAATATACACAGCATTCTGTTCAGTAGTAAAGCAAGATACAGCCCATGAAGGAATAACACAAAAAAAAGAAACCTGCAATTGTCTTTTTATGCCAATAAAATTATGTTGTGGACATTTTCCTAGAATTACAATATTGGCTTTCTGTGGGAATGCTCTCAAAATGCAGTAATATTTAGGGCTAAACTATCTAAATGCAAGGCAGCACTGCCAGAGGAGGATTCACCACGTCAATCACAGATAGAATGGCTTTCACTAAAAATGAATTAAATAAGTTTCCACAGATATAACCTAAAGGCAGTAAAAGATAGTTTTCAGAGTTGTTTCAAATAACAGTACTTTACTGGAGAAACCAGAGTTGTAAAAATGTAAGTTACAGACACGGTGGGAGGTAAGAAGAGACAGGTGTAATTTATACACTGTTGTTAAGCATCCTATCAGCATGCACATACCTGATAATCCTAAAACCACCATCATACTTTTACTCCCTCGTCCCCCTACATAACTTTTTTCTTTAATCAATCCTCTTCTCATTTTCCCCACATTACCCTATATTTCCCCTCTTCTCCCTCATCTTATTTAACCACCATATTACATCCACTCACTTTTACTCCTATCCTCCCACTTTCTTGTGCCATTCACGTGGCACATTTTTTTCAT
Source organism: Gadopsis marmoratus (assembly GCA_036023855.1). Classification (NCBI taxonomy): domain Eukaryota; kingdom Metazoa; phylum Chordata; class Actinopteri; order Centrarchiformes; family Percichthyidae; genus Gadopsis; species Gadopsis marmoratus. Next base: position 17,014 of record JAVQJF010006591.1, read on the forward strand.
GTCTGTTCGTTTTCCTTCTTCAACTTTTACTGCACCATATAATCCCATTCTTAAGACATTTCTCCCTTTTCATTTTTCCCACTCTATCTTAAAAAGACAGTGTCCTCAGCTGATATAAATATATATTTATTCAAAGGGGTTTTGTTTTAATTGGAAAAAAAAGTAAAAGTGAAAAGTGACATGGTACATTGTAACATTTCATAGACAGATATTGCTAAATGATGATTTCTGTGTAGGAATCTGCTGTGGAAGAACACAAGGAGGTTCTGTTTTCCTAGAAAAACATTAATAATCTTACAATGATTCTCTTGTGTGCTACATACATTTTGAAAAGGTGAAAGACAGTAAAATGGGTCCACTTTTAATGCATTAAATGCATCAAAATTGAAGAATGAATAGTTGTTGTTTGTAATGATTGTTTTACTGTTTTATCCACAACGATTACTTGCTATGAAATTATAAAAATCAGTTATTATATTGACAATTACAGTATGTCATACATACTTTGACTTCAGTACTCAATAAGGCTATATGTACAAAAAACTGTTCTATAAATAGCAGGTTAATTCACAAAGGCTTACAGTAACACATTCCTTACAGTAATTGGAACTGTGTTAAATATGATTGCAATCTAAAAATAAAACAGCAATCTTGCTTTCTAGCACTATGTAGCTCCCGTGGTGATTACTCTGAAAACAGATTTGTTTTCTCCCTGCCAGGAGAGTACTTAGTTCTCACTGATTATAAAGCATCCTGCTTGGGGTTTTCAGGCAGTCCAGGGAAGTTCACTGCAGTCAGATCTTTTGTATTTATGTAGGAAAAGAAGCTCTGGAGACTTTCTACTTTCCAAGAAACATAAACCTTTCATACAGGCTCCTTTAATGCTCTCTCTGATGATAGATATACATCATATATAACCCCACTTTCACTGAGACTACAGCATCATATTTTCCATTTCAGACTTCCAAACTTTCTCTGACTTTCTCTCAACAGCTATAGACACACTATATACGTTATATATGTCCCTAGTGAGACTATCAGGTAGAGTTAAACCATTTAGGGCAGAAGAAAAAGGCAACAGGAGAGACTGGAAATGGTTGTTTGTATTTGCAGTATACTGGTTCTCAGTCAGTATGGAATTAAATGTCCCAAGCTGTTCAGCGCCACTCTTTGAGTCCATTCAGACAGTTCCCCAGACTACGTGTACTAAAACAGTAGTATCTGAGCGATTGATATGTGCAGATTTTCCAGACCAAAGAAACAGATCTTTGCTGTCTCTGATTTATCTTTGGTCTTCAGCCCTGGCACATGATATATGAGGGCAAAGGCAGAGATGTCTGGATGTGTATATTATTTGTGTGTGTGTGTGTGTGTGAGCGAGAGAGAGAGAGAGAAAAGAGGCAGACAGCAGCCCTAGGGGTCAATATGATGCTCCTGATGCTTCACACACAGACCACACCATGACCCACTTTCCATCCCATCCCACAGACACTCCCACCCACTCCAACGTGCACACATGCATGTGCACACACACACACTTACCCTTTTCTTCCTTGTTATTTCTGTCTTCTACCCTCCATCTCAAACACACATTTCCTCCTCCACATACACACACACACACACACACACACAAACGCGCTGACCTTGGGGTACAGTGCAGTGGTGGTTTATAGGGGTAAGCATGCTGGGGCAAAGGGGTGGCTTCAGGGTGAATGGATACACTTGACTGAGCTAACAGGGCCTGTCTGGTCTAATTAGCTGATTGGCTGACTGGGCAGCTTGATGCCTTGCTGACTGGCTGGGAGGACAGGTGGACTGGAAGGCAGGGAGGGAGGGCAGTAACCCACTCACCAGTGTTTTGCATCACAAATCAAGTCATATACTAAAATCTCTTGCCTGTCAGGAAAGTGAGATTTGCTTGGACATAACATGAACCAACCGAATCCCTTCGCTGCTGTGTCAGACTGACAATGATAAGGATTTCTCTCCGTGTTAAGCTCAGTGACAGAAGTCACTAGTTAATGCAAAAAGCAACAACATCACAAACAGCTCATTTGATTTTTGTCTCACAGCAACAAAAATGTTAGTATTTGTGTCATGGCTGAAATGTTTATATTTTTACAATAGAGTGCTGATATGTCTCAAAGGATTACTGTTAAGTTTTTAAAACAAAAAGAAAAAAGTAGATGCCCCCATAAAAAATTATAAATAATATTTATTTCTCTAGATGGTGCAAATTGAACTTTTTCATGTAGGTAAAAGCTAGAATAAAGTACAATAAGAAACAATAATGTTTGATTGCATTAATCCAACACTATTACAGTGTATAACTATTACACCCAACAAAGTCTCAATTATGATGAGTCACACAGGGCACTTATAAACTGTCCCAAATGTAACCGCTACACTCACACACACACACTTTGGGAATATGGCTGTGTGAGGAGTGACAAGTCACAAGACAGATTCCCAGCTGACAACAATCTTATCTAAAAGGTCCCATTTCCACGGGGAGTGTGTGTGTGTGTGTTAGGGCTGTTACGTTTCAAACATTTGTTTGAATGTTTTGGAAAAACATAATATTTCAACTGTTCAAAATATACTCTATAAGCGCTACAGACCATTTGAAGTAGTTCGTCTTGTGAGCCAGCGTGTCATTTCAAATTTGTTCGAACTTGATTTTTGGAAAAAGGTGACAGCCCTAGTGTGTGTTTGTCAGTTCATCGTTGTGTGCATCTTGTGCGTGTATGTGTGTGTGTGTGTGTGTGTGTGTGTGTGTGTGTGTGTGTGTGTGTGTAAGTTTGACTCCACACGGGGCAAATTTGACTTGAGGGTTTCACAAAC
>JAVQJF010006593.1:0-21603 GCA_036023855.1 Gadopsis marmoratus
TGGGGTTCAGTGTCTTGCCCAGGGACACTTCGACATGCGGGCAGCAGGAGCTGGGATCGAACCACCAACCCTGGGGTTAATGGACAACCGCACTATCCTCTCAGCCACAGCCGCCCCATGAATGTAGTGGTTGTGGTAGGTGACGAGCTCTTTAGGAAGATGAAGTTGATAATTTCCCAGCTGCTAAACTTTGATTGGTGGTTTCTCATGAAAATGGGCAGAAAACCTGCTTGAATCACAAATCAGAGATGTGGGTGGCAATCCAATGTCTGGAACCAGGCTGGAGACAACCTGTCCATTGGTCTATTCCAAGAAAATGAAAATGTTAGAGCATTTTGTGCAGCAATGAATCAAATTGCTTTAGCCACTATAAACTAATATAATAAGTATATAATACATTTTTCATCATAGGGTTTAAAATGTCAAAAGTGGATGTGGTTTTAATTTTGGCTTGGTGAATTTACTTTTTGCAGGGAAAACAAAAAATCCTCTCCAAACATGTTTTAAGATATCTAAAAATAGCTTGCTTGTAACAAGTCCCCACACTTCATCTCCAAGTGTCATTTGCCTTATGCTTACATTTAATTTTACTATTTTCATCAGCTGTGTGTAATCAAAAAGAGGCTGCTTGTAACAGATTTTGGGCTCTTTATTGTGGTTATTAAATTTAATTCCAGGTGGCATTATAAATGTCTTAAAGTTATAAATCTGACGTAGTGAAACGTGCGGATACTCTTTAATGCTTTGTACCTAGCAGCTCCTGCTCAACCACAAAACAGGGGGCAGAGAGCTTTTATCTCCGCTGGTTAAAAATACAGAGGCACCAGATGGACAGAACGAAGAGGAGGCGGAATAGGACAGTGAAATAAATGCTTTTTGATGTGTGTGTGCGTGTGGTAACAGATAGTGAGGCATGATAAATAATTCCTGGTGTGTGTTAGGATGGCGTGTGGGTTGGCTAATGGCAGTGGTTGCAGGGTAAAAGCTGGCATGTAGATAATAAAATTTGAACACCTTATAATTTTAACCGAGATAAAGGGACAAAAGAGGAAGATGAGCAACTGATTCCGGACTTTTTCTGCACTAAAAATTACACTTTCAAAGTTTACTTAATAATGCCTTCAGTGCTTCTCAACATAGATGGCATAGTTTAACAATAGAATGGGTTTAAGGCAGCACTAAACAAAGATGTTTTCTGTTGCCTGAGAGCAACGGTAGAGGGATAACTCCATATCCATTTACTAGCTATGGGTACTATGATATCCATAAGTCCCATTGCTATGGAGAAGAGGGGTGAATACAAACTTATAGTAATTGAGAAGAAAACATGGCAACAAAATCATCCAAAATTGACTCCAAAGGTATTATATACTGCAGAATGTTTCATCAGGTTTCTACAAACTGAAATCTGGCTGTGGCAGGGCGGTAGACAAGAGCACTTAGGTGAAGCCTGAGACAAGTCAGAGTTCAAGCAGTTTAGAGATTGATACATCTGTTTCAATTCCAAAAATACAGCAACTAAAGGCCAGTCCAGACAAAAGATATGCAACAGATGAGTTGAAACTTGTGCCAATGCGACTAGATAATAGGGTGTATCGTTTCCAACAACTCTCTGTACTTCCGTTCTAACTGCTGACTTTTCAGGCTTTTTTGGATATGGATATAATTTGTAGCATCTTAAAATATGAATGAGTATAGTGATAGTGAGTTACTTGCTTTGCATTTCTAGTATTCAAGAAATGGACGAAAACACACAAAAAACAGGTCGAGATGACCAGCTGACTTCGTTACGAGCTGATTGGATGTTGAAAGAGGTGACGTGCTTACGTTCTAAAACCAGCCGCTGGCGACTTGATAAGCTGGGTTGCAGACGACGCCATCAACCAGTGAGAGCTGAGACGGGCCAGAACACACCGAAGCGGGAGCAGGACTTTGACTCTCGACCATGTGTGTTCCAACAAAATACAGCTGATGGGTGATACTGGTTGGAGGGCGCCAAGAAACCAGGGTGAAGTCCAGAAAAAAGTGCAGTTATTGAAAGTGTTTATGTCTCCCTCCTGTATTTGTAGAAGTGTGTCTGTTAGTAGAACGTTAGTGGATGTGATCAGGAGTGTGCAGGTACAGCATACTGTGTGTGGATGTGGCTAAGTCTTCATGACTGAGTAAGTGAGCTCTTCAGTGTATACACGTGAAGACCTCACTTACTTGGGTATGTGGGCGGTGACGCATGTATTTTTTGGGCCTATTCAAAGATTAGCGTGAGTATATTTTGGGGGATGTGAAATGGCTGTGTGTGGGTGTATGAGTAGAAATGCTTGTTTGTGTGTGTGTGTGTGTGTGTGTGTGTGTGTGTGTGTGTGTGTGTGTGTGTGTGTGTGGGTGTCTGGTCTCTGGGTATTTTAGCAGCCCCCTGCGGCAGAGGACCAGTGATATTTAATGGATTCTTCACAGCCGGTGCGGAACACTCCAGTATTCATGACTGGCAGTCATTGAGGGGACTCAGATCAAACAACCAGAGCTAATTGAAACCCCCAAAAACCTTTTGTTCAACTTTTATAATCACTATTCTCCTTTATTTTCTCTTTTCATATAAAATTCCCTTTGGTCTTGTCTGACCTGACATACATCTCCATTAATTTATGTAGTGATAGTGCTCAGTGGCAGGGCTGCCTTTGGTCCTCAGCTCAACTCACCAAAGAAAGGTAGAGCAGGATATTGTCTGAGCTGAGAATCACCCGAATGCGCTGCGGAAATCAGTGCCAAGTAAATGTGTGCTCATATGAATTACTTATTTCTTACATCTGGATGTCACTTAAAACCTATTTGTGATGTACATTTTCAGTTTTAAAAGCTCCAATAACTCAAAAAAACTAATTTTTTGACAGAGGTAATAGGAGAGACGGTAACCACTTTCATGAAGCCCAGCATTCTAACTTCAGAATGTGGAATAACTACAGATGAGTGATGGGAAATGAAAGGAAAAAAAGCATGTCATAGTGTGTTGTTGGGCCACCACCAAGTATCCAGAACAGCTTCACTGCTTCTTGTCTCTACTGAAGGGATGAACAGCATTCTTCCAAAAAGATACTCCCTCCTTGGAGTTCAATGCAGTGGTGGAGAGCGCTAGCTGAAGGGCCAGTCACATCAGAATGGTGCACAGCGGAATTCATCTGTGCATCTTTACGAATAATGTGGTTATAGAGGCTTTGTGACACTACCCTCAGGGTTTGTTGGTAGTTGGCAAGGTAGCTTAGGAAGCTTTGCTTTGTTGCTACTGAGTGGTGTATTTTGCAAACATAAATGTATGCAATGTATGTATAACTAATTCATAACATAAAGTGCGGAACATTTCAGAACGAGAACTGGATGGTAGTTTGTTTACATCAAATAATTTGCAACCTTCTGGAATAGATTGAACAGAATTACTGAATAAGAGCTGCAAGAAAGAGACCTTTCTATTTATGCTCATTAACTAAAAAGCCAATGTGGTGTATATTCAAGCTTACCGGTTTTAAGATACAGCTTAGGATGTGCTTGGGACACATCATCACCAATGTTTCCTGAGGTCACCGGGTGTTTCGAGTCTTTCAACATCATACACCCTTTCATACACACGGTTCACTCCTCCTGATCCAAAGGCCCGTATGGAGCCCTTAGAGGGCTCTACACTGTGTAGAGGAATCTACACTCTAAGCAGAGTGTAGATCTTAAAGATCTTACAGTTAAAGCCTCTACACCCCATTTCAATGGGCTCACAGCGAGCCTTCCAGCATCTCCTCCAGCGCTGGTCCACCAGCTCTTGGCACTTGGCCCACTTTTGCTCATTTGCCTCTTCGATGTGGTCCTCCCAGGGCACTGTTAACTCTATAAGGAACACCTGCTTTGAAGAGGGTGATGTTAGCACCAAGTCTGGCGTCAGTGAAGTTGTTATGATGGGGTCCGGGAACTTGAGCTGCCTCCCCAAGTCAACTCGCAGCTCCCAGTCCGCTGCCGATATAAGCAGACCAGTTACTGATCTGGGATTCGGCTTCAACTGCTCTCCAGGAGATCTTCCTCGGGCTGCGGACATGCTTGTTTTTGGCCATGGCTTGGGAGATGATCTCTGTGACCGCCTTCAGCACCTGATTGCGCCGCCAGCAGTAGCAGCCCTCCCCCAGGGCTGTTGAGCAGCTGCTGAGGATGTGCTCCAGTGAACCTTTTCTGGGGCATACAGGACAAGTTGGAAAGTCACTCTTGCCCCAGACTTGGAGATTAGCTGGGATAGGTAAGACATCGTACACAGCTAGACCATGAATTTGATTCGATTGTCCATGCTCCCTCCTGTCGCATGCCTACCATCCTGCCATAGCGAAGTTGTGGGACAGCTCCCAACACTGCCCGAGCTGTTGCCACCACACCCACCAAAGCCCTGTGCCTGTGCCGAGACTCTGCTAGCCTTCCTGGGCTCTCCACTTCCTGCCTGTCCCCACCATGATACCTGCTGATGCCACTCTGGAGTTGCTTTGAGTTAATTGAGATGCAGTATCAATTCTGTGCCAATGATAATTTACAGATACATCTTATGATTAATGAATTATTGATACTGCATGTGCTATAAATAGCACAGCTGTGTGAAATGGCATTATGACTAATTATTGTTTATGGCAACCTAAATCTGCTTTTTTGTTTTCTTCAGCAAAAGTGAATAACTTACAAATGCTTTCTACTAGCCAAGAGCAATGCAAGACAGGGGTGGCCAACTAGCTTACTGTAGCCTAAGCTAAGGCCTAAGCTAAGGATCGGGCATTGGTTGCTTCATAATGTTAGTTGATGAAGTAATTTGCAAACAGCAAGCTAGTTAGGATCAAGGAGCAAATGGTCCAAATAAAATTAACATTACAGATAGTAACGTTATTCGAAATATAATTGTAAATCACGTTCATTCTCATGTATGTCACATCTAATCACTGTTCTGCCCAGGATGCTCGCTCGTGCCTACCTAGCACAAGTATGAGCACGAGCAACAGGTTGCTGACTGCAGCTCACTTAACGGCCACTAGATGTCCATTTATAACCATAGACTATAAAGATGGACAACATGACAGCTCCCCAAAAGTGAAGCCAAAACATTTCAATGGACCCCTGACTGCTGGCTGGCTGCAGTGTAGGTCATAAACCCCGCCCCCTCCATGTTAGCGGATGGGACATGGGCCAAACTGAAATGTAATGTTCCCAAAGATGGTTTCTGTTGGGAAGTCTTCGTTTTTCTGATAAGTTTGGTTTTAATTAGTTATTTGATGCTATACAAAGTGTGTGAGGGTTCTCTTGATTGGTTCAGGCAAGACTGGGAACTCGATACCGTGGATCACTACTGTGCAGACTCTGGCTCCAAATTAAGTCACCAGCAGCTCCTATATCCACAATATTTTGGCTTCATTTTTGTACAGTAGGAGGACCTGGAGACATGCTGTCCATCTTTATATCTTTATATATGGTCTATTTTTTAAAAAAGGACTTTCTGAAATCTCTATGCAGTACCTTTAAGAACCTATAGCCAAACGAGAAACGGTTAAGCCTACATGAAAAATAAGGCCGGCGTTCATAATCTGTAGATGTTTGTATACTAAAAAGGAAAACGATTCCATTGAATAAAAGCACAAAAGCTCTTTTGTTTTTCTCTCTCTTCTCTCTGCCAGTATTATCGCAGGAGGCCAAATCCCAACTGCCTACCCAAATAGAAATACACTCACACACATCCCTGTGTGTCAAAAGATGTGATGGATTACAACAATCAAACAATATTTCATGAGTCCCAGCTGGCTGCGAGGAGCCAGAGCCATTTAAATTTGTAGAAGGGAACAGTTCTCTTTGTCTATTTTTGGTCCCCACTGTCTTCCTCTCACCTCTCCGATGAGTCACGCTCTGTTCCCAACCTACTGTGACACACTCTGATCCAGCGAATCACAAACACACACCAAGGCCTGTTGATTAAGATCAGTATGTTACATGTTGTTAGTATATAGTCTCCTTTTGATTAGAATAAAAACTATATATATCAGCCGTACTGCTGTGGCCTCAGACAACTCTTCGCATTCATTCAACACAAACAAACTATAGGAAGAAAGCTCTTATACAGAAATCCCAAACACCTACAATCCCTGATCCATCCATGTGTTTACCTTTAGAGGGTCGCAGGGTGCTGCAGCCGATCCCAGCTGACATTGGGTGGGAGGAGGGCTACACCCTAGACAGGTCGCCAGTGAATCACAGGACTGACACATGGAGACAGGACACATGTGGACCAGGTGAAAAACATAATTGATAGCAACCTTATTGTACATAAAAGGTGATAGTGTTAAAGAAAACATGAACTGGTGGTCTGTCTAGGTTATTTCCTTGGATGCCCTCTGACTCAACCCATGCTGAGATGGAATGGTTTTCTAGTTATCTCCCTTTGCCCAAATTAGCATAAAATAGCAGTACACATCAAACTTCATACAACCACAGCAAAATAAGTTGATAAGGAAAAGAAACCAGAAAAGAAAATATAACTGTGGTTGTTAAGATCGGGTGCAAATGAACACCGCAGCTCGTTCATTTTGAGCCTTCATCTTCCATGTTCCTTTTATTTCAAGACCGTCTAGCCGAGCCTCTCAATAAACATAATGGTCATTGCTATCTTCATTGTTATTTTATTATCTTTTGAAGTTGGGAGGGTGCTGCTTGGGTTTGAATTTCTGTGCTGTTTTTTATTGGTCTTCTTTTTTTTGTTTTTTTTTTACAGATACAAGCAGTGCAATAATGTATATAGGATCCAGTGTCACAGCAAGACTTTTGTGAATCCCAATGACATGCTCCTCTTCAAAAATAGCATATATACAGTACTCGGATCACATTATCATCATGGGACATTGTCAGTTTATGAAATCATGTCAACATTATGGCGTTATTTTGTCCATGTACTGTAAATGCATCCATTTCTGTAACACAACAGATTCCAGCCTTTCAAACACAAGCCCCCTGGATGCAGCCAGATATCATTTAATAGAGCCAAGAACACAGGCCAGTTAACTGTAAATGCAAGGTAATTGATTTGCAGTGCCAAATGTACTGTAAAACAAGCCAGCTTTGTGGTGACAGGCTAATGAGGATGGCATTTGTGTGTATGTGTGTGTGTGTATGTGTGTGTGTAGATGCGGGTGATGTAAATTGATCAGTAGTTGGAGGTAGAGATAAGAAAGGAGAAGAGGACCCGTTTAATTTAGTGGATTGACTGTGTTGCTGGTATGGGGGTTGAAAGAGAGACATTGGATGGACGCTTTAAATGAGTTTCTTTCATAGTTAATGTGTTCAATTGGATCATCTTTAGTTTGCGGTTTGGGAGTTCATTCAGAATTCATCCAGCTGTTCATAAAACCACAGTTTTGCTTAGTATTTCTTCAGGGCACACTGGACATGTAGGAACTTCCTGTAGAAACAGTGTTTACATGTGCAGACCAATCCAAAAAATATATATATTTGTTTAAATGCTAAATGAACCCCTTCTTCCATAAAGTTGTCTAGATGAAGAAAAAAGTTCATTTCCATCATTTCCATCAGTGGTCCAGTATTTTCATAGCCATGACATCCAAATGCCTTTCAAGCTGTACAAAGCTATTGCACAGGTTTTGTTGAGACTGTGTCACAGAGATTTTGGTTTAATTTTCAAGATCCACAACGAGCTTTAACTTGAGCAACTTAATTGTGTATTTCATATTTAGTTATTTTACCCAATGCTTATATATTTAAGTCAACTACTATTTCTGCAGCAGACAGTTGTATAGCTCGATGTTATGACACATTTCTTCATGTGTTGTTCTGTTACTTTGTCCTCTCCTTGTACTGTATATGTGTCTAGACAAGAGCACGGTACCTCAGCCCCTGCTGTCCTCAGCCTCCTCTCTAAGGGACCACGCAGCTTTCTTCCAGTCAGAAACTATGCGGCCGGCAAATGACCCTAAAGAGCGTGACCCCGCCCACGTGCGGATGCTGAATGATGTACTCCGAGACCTGGAGAAGAGCTTCATCATCCCGCAGACACCGCCTGGAGTGTACAGGTAGGAGACAAGTTAGTGTTCACCGTCAGCTCAGGGGTCCTCGTGTCTCTCTATTAACTCGTCTCTGTTGATTGTGCAGTCTCACACACCTACTCAACCCTCCCGACATTGTGGAGGCTTTGCGTCTGTCGGCGGCATTTTGCCAGCATTACGTGGCGCATATTAAAGGTACCCTGTGGATTTGTCTCGTAAAACAAAGACTGTAACGTTCAACGTGTCAAATGCGCACGATTTGCAAAGCTGACTTTTTTTACTTTCTGTCAGTTTTTCTTCTCCTTTGCCTTCGTTCGTACATTGCTAGGTTTCTTGGTGCATTATGGCCAACTGTGCCAGTGGAATGGTCGTGTCTAAATACATGTCCTTACAGCACCATTAGAGGTAAAAAACTCCACAGGGGACCTTTAAAGCAAATTTTCTCTAGTTTTGCCTCATAACAGCTTATCATCACACCTGGATGGAAATGTGGACTTCAGTCGCGTATTACGACATATCTAGTTTTCTTAATAGTAGGTTTGTAATGTCATCTGTGATAACATTGCAGGCATTAAGAAAGTGATTGTGAGTGTAGGGCAAATAATGTGTACAGTACACCTGTACAGTCTTTCAATGCTGATATCAGTCAAAGACTGCTTTCATACTGTGGAGGAATTGGCCAGTTAGCCCACTCATTGGGCTTCATGCGAGACCCACTGCTACATATTTAGAACTTTCTCTAAAACACGACATGAGAATTATTATGCTGTAACGTGAATTAATTTGGAATCAATCGTCCTCTGTTTAGGCCCTTGTTACAAGAAAGTCAATATTCCTACAAAGCATAAAACCCCAATTGAGACGCTTATTTCATATGTACTGTATGTCCCAAGAGTGCTCCTAAAACCCAAATAATATCGGCATGTCCCACATGTCTTAATCAGAAAATGCTGCATTTGTAATAAGGTGTAATTCGGAATATCCAAATGGAATAGGCTGTTTACATGAAGCAGGCGAAATCGGAATATCGTCATATTTGGAATAATAGTGGAAAATGAATGTACATGCAAACATATTCATAGTAACATCTCCTGCACTAGAATATTCTCTCGACTATCTCTTGGACTGCTTTCCTTAGATTCAGCAAGATGTCTTTGGGGAATCTCACTTAATGCCAAACCATTCCGTTTTATTTATGTCGTGGTACAGCTCTGCAATGGCATGGTTATAGCTAACGATCAAGTCTCACAAACGCGCACCGTCTCTGATACCGGTGACATTCATAATGTCACTTGAAAACATGGAACACTTGAACAATATTAAAATGTTCTTGCTTGAGTGCTGCCATAGACTGCTTATATTGGTGTGACATGCAAGCAAACGTAATGTGTTTCTATAGGGTGTGAAATCTATGTTATAGCACAATGTTGACTGTGAGTTTTACCTCTCTCCCCACAGTGTAGCCACAGTATTCATGACAAACACAAAATAAATTTTTTTAATTGAAGACAGAGTCCAAAATAAGAGCTATTGCACTTACTCACAGCTTGCCTAGCATTCACATGTCTGACTTTGCCATCTTACAGAAAGATGAACCCTGTGATACTTTTTTTTTAGAGCGGTAGGAATCTGCTCAGGGTGTTGATTACACACTTAACGGAATTAGCACTTAACAGAGTTTTATATAGAGGTCAAGCAGTAACCTGATTAGAAGGGATTGCAGGAATATCATGATAAAAGAAATGGCAAAAGCAAGTTAAGAAATAATCATTTTTAGATTGACATGCCAATGCTGGCATGATTTAAATTTAAAGGACCAGTGTGTAAGATTTAGGGGGCTTTACTGGCAGAAATATAATAGAATATGCATAAGTATGTTGTCATTGGTGAATAATCACCTTAAGAAAAGATTTGTGGTGTTTTCGTTTCCTTACAATGAGCCTTCATAGAGGGAGTGGGTCCTCTTACACACAGCATGCCATGTTGCACCGCCGTATTTCTACAGTAGCCCAGAACAGACACACCAAACACTGGATCTAGAGAGATCCTTTCACGAGTTTCACAGCCACTCTAGGTTCTCCTATACGCTCAGAAGGAGAGGGTTAGATGCCCCTACATCCTACACACTGGGTATGTGTGGGTTTGTATTATTTGTATTATCTTAATTTTTTCCAGAGCTGTATATATAATATATGTCAAATATACTTTTTATATTCATGACTTGATTTCAAAAAGGTCTTTTTAATTCCGGTCTGCTGACATTGAATAGGTAATTAAAGATTATTTGATCTTTTATTAAGGGTATTTGTAAATATCTAGCACAATGATTGTGGTCGTGGCCCACTGATGCTGAATGAGTTTGTTGTGGATTTCTTTGTTGAATCTGTCAAATGAGTGAGAGTATCGAGGAATGTCTTTGTATGGTTTTGTTAGAAGCTTCTAAGGTACCATCGACAGAGAGCCTAAGCCGTCTGTGTTAGAGTTGTAGTGGTAACCTGGCTTATTCAGAACAAGGTGGTAGGTTACACCTGTTTGAACACAATGGCCTGTAGCCTGCAGAGCCATGACTCATCCAAACAGCTCCTGCTCCGCCTTTGAAACATTTGGAACGCAGTAACAGGAGTAGTAATTTTGGGTCAACAATTCCCGAGGTTAAACCCAGGAATTCATATTTGCTGATCGCATTAGGAGTTACAGTAAGGTACTGTATGAAAGTTATTGGGGTGGGGAAGGGGAGCTGAATCTCATATTTCATCTCATAAAAAAGTAACACTCTCCGTTTAGAAATCGTATAAAAATATTGTGTCAGTCTTCACCATATTAGTTGTGCGCTGGACTTTGACTGATGTTGCACAGGTGTTAGTTTTACATTGCAATCTGGTTTTGAAGTCTGGCACTTTGTGTGACTTGACAGTATATGGAAACTGGCGATCTGACATAGGCACCATCTCAAAAGTGCACACAAAATGGCAAAGAGAGCTTTTCAGACTTTTGGCAGGGTTTGCAGCTTTCTTATTTCTTTTCAGAAGAAGACTACAGAACATCATTTAACACAGGATATGAAGCATCCAAACATTATAGCTCTGTCTTACACAACCGAGGTGATTAACATCCTCACTGCCCGAGTTCCTATGACTTGGGAAGAAAAGATAGCGATGACAGTGATAATAATTCTAAAAATGTGCACATTTAGACTCAACAAAAAGGAAAGAAATACATAACCCTCCCCCTTTTCTGACCCCCCTCGCCGTAATAATTTCCGCAAGGTCCCTAAATCACATGCAGTCCTATGTTGTGGCAGCCATGATTTAAATCCCCTGTCAGCCTTCTATCTTGCATTGGGTGCAGCCAGTTTTTCAACTTGTTCTACATATGGAGCAGAACAACAATAATTTAACATAAAACCTGAGCTTCACAGTGAACACATATTTATTCCTTCTGACAAAAAAAAAAAGAAGGGAGAAGTGAAATAATTTACACACAACAGCGCTTGAATTGTTTCCAAGCAGCAGCCTTTCAGGGCAGAACAGTAGTAATTCAGAGGCTCTGCACAGTGCATGTACAGAGCTCCAGATTAGGTGGTGAAGTTATTTTAGACAAACTGTCCAGCTCAAGAATAAACAAAATAAATCATATCAAATCACATTTAGTTTGAGAACAGTGGACCTTGACTGATATCGGGGACTTTATCTCAGCGACCTTTATATCTATCTCATAATAGTAACACCTCTGTTCTGTTTGATTTTAGCACCCTCACAGTGTCGGGTACACACTCTGTCGTCCCCCACAGCTCTTTAGCTGTCTACTTTTCAACTCGATTCTAACAGAATAAATGGGCTCTGCTGTTCAGTGTTATTCACAGTTTATGGCAGTAATAGACATGTTAATTGTCCTAGACGGCCATTAGCATCCAAGCTAAAATTAGCTGCTCCATCATGCTCGGGAAGCATTAAGGCTTAATAGCACTCATTTATAAAGGAAGTTACCATTCCCTCACAGGACTGAGACAATTAGACTAAGAGCACTGAGCAGTCTTTGAAATATTTACCATGATAGTTTATATATATTATTATAAGTAGCAAAATGTAAGGTACATTTTTAAGCAACGAAAACACATATTTTTGGAATTTCTGTGTCCAGCAGTGCAGTATCGCAAATCCATAATGATGCCTATGATTTGTAATTTATTTGCATGACACTTGTGATCTTAAGTAGCCTCTCACTAACCTGAATTTTCCCTCTGGGGATCAATGACAGCGTATCTTATTAAATTGCACACTGGGCCTTTAAACACATTCCAGAGAATCCCATTCACTGTGTATGCGACTGCTGTAAGATACTATGAAGGGCATTCAGTGCAGAGCTCTTTGTGGTCTAGCTTTAAATATTTCAATTCAAAGATGCAGTTGCTGCTGACACTATCCAGGATAATACGTACTCTTGGTCACCAACAGGGTCAGTGGGTGTCCCTGCTGTGTTCCCTGAGGGGTTTGAACTCAGTTTTAAATGCCATTTTTATCCAGAGATATTCAACTGTACAGCTGAACAATTGCATTCCTGCTCGACCTTGGAATCAATATACTATACTACACTGTATATTATTTAGAAGAATATATTTTGAATACGTGTTACAATTAGAAAAGGCTGGGTTTTTTATTTTATTTTAGGACACAAAAATTTAAATCTAGGGTCCCACAGACTCCAGCTCATGAATGACTACCATAGCATTTAACTACTGTCAGTAAAGGCAAAAACATTAAGTAGAACTTCAATCATATCTCAAACCTTAGTTTATATTTTCCAACTAATGGTACCGTCACGTAATGGCTGAGCTCCCTAACAAACCAGCTGCAAGAGTAGAAATGATGATGATGATGTTTAATGTCACCATTGGTGAAGGTGACCCTCAGCAGGTTGAATAAGTCAACTTTCATTCAGTGCTGGGACTCGCCAGTTGTTACACACTGGTCACTGCAGTCAGACCAACCTGACCTGTCTATTTTGCCTCCGGGCTTACTTTTTTATATAAACATGGCTCACCACCTCATGCGACGTGATCGTTGTCTAAAACCAAGGATACTCTGGCAAGGTCTCTGACCATCTAAATATCATTATTATTCAACGTGTTTAACAAATTGGATATCCTTGTAATGTTATAAATCCATCGAACCCTCTCTCTTGTTGGGCATTAATAATAATATCTTAGGTGCAATGAATGTTCAAGCCAAGTCATTTACATGCCAAAGAAACTTTGCTACTTAGCTTGCTTAGTACCTTGCATGATATATGAGCACTGAAAAGAAAAGGTGTTGAGTTATGGGTAGGGCAACTTGACCAATCGCCTCCAACTGTATCAACAATGGTAGTGGGGATACATCAATCAAGTCGAGCCGAACTTGCTCTTTTCATTCGTTCCTGTTACATTTATATCCAAGGTTAAGTGTTTGGCTCAAGTAGACTGTATCTAGGGCAATACATGCATTAACCCCTCCCGCTTAGCTGGTTAAACTTCAAGATGTCAGGTGAAATTAGAACTGATTGATGTTTGCGTCAAGGTGGATGTTAAAACCACTGGCAAATTGTGATTTAAATGCGACCGTCTTTAAAGTCTATGCCATTGATTTTAGTATTGGGAATCCAAGATTCTACAGCTCATTTGTATTTGTCTGGATCAAGAGGGGAGACTTAATGTCTTCACCACAAGTTGCTAAATATTTAGTCAGACTATGAAGGCGTCTTTAACTTTATAGAAATGTTGTCCATTATGCATGGGGTGTACATGTCAGAGCCCATTTAAGTTTGCAGCACATGTTAGGTGTTGCTAACTAATCAAAGGATGGGTCATAACCTCACCATGGTAATTGGTAGATTGTCTCACTGAACAATGCTGCCTTGAAAGTGCCAGCCTGATGACAACAATATTAATACACATAGTTTGAAGAAAAGCCATCTTCACTCAAGCTTTTTCTGGTGTGCAGCAGACATCCATTTTGGAAGTTAGACTACTATATCTTCTGCGGCTCCATTTCCAGTATCTTTAACCAAACGGGTTCCATATTGAATTTGGAGGGCGATCTTGGCATTGGAGGTCAACATTCTAGATATAAAGTGGGACTTTCAAAAGCAACATGCTGACTTCCAGAACTAATATGCCAACATTCAAATGTGCACAGAGAGGTTCCCTTTCCAAACAAATATGAGTGTTCTGCATAATATTCACACCGCAGTTCTCTTTCCAATACGTTACACTGAACATGTAGATAGCCTTTGGACTCTGAGGGTCCAAAATTCTAAATCATACCATTCATTTGCAAATTTAGCACAAAAATAAAACATGTCCAAATTCTTGACATGACCAACCCATTAAATATGGACAAGTTAGAGATTTTTGCTTCTGACCTCCTACCTAAACCCAATTCCTAATCTTTAAATTTCCTGTTGCAAAAAGGAGAATAAGCCATAATCTCACTGTGAAACTAGGTTCTCACAAAGAAGTGCCAGAACACACAGACACACGATGCAGCTGTCAGTGTTGGATGGATGCTGCTGCTGCTGCTGCTGCTGCTGTGTGAGTGACACCTGGGACCAGTAGACATAGTTTAAATTGTGCAGAGCAACACAACAATTTGGACCCATTAAGAGTGGATGTCAGGCTGCCGAGGGCCACGCTGATCGATAGCAGATGTCTTTATTCCACTCCGAGGTGCTTCAAAAAGACTTCTTTCATAACTGGATATTCACAGGCAGACAGTGGATGATGTGGGTGATGTTTAGGGGGCATGTACAAACAAGGTTACGTTGGTTCTGAGGCACTTTCGAGCATCGTTTTGCTCCACTTTTGTTTTCTCTTTTGTGTATTTTTTATTTGTTTCATTTTTGTTCTGTTAACATTACTGTAGTTTGGCAGTACATTCTGGTATATTAATAATATTTTAATAATATTTGTTTTACCTGAAAAGCTTGTGCAATCCATGGTTTGCAAAGTGGAGGCGAAACACCCTCCACTTCACATCAGGTGGATTTTAGCTTCTGCATCCTGTATTACAATCATGGAACCTATTACTTCGAGGCTAATGTCCCGTTAATAGCATGGCTACTTTCCAACAAAATACCCCGGATATAATGAAATTAAAAATACCAGTTTTTATGGCACTACATCACAATTTCTACCGCTTGCTTTTTGGCTGTATGTCTAAGTGTACCTTCCAGAGCATCGTTCCTGGAGTACATTGAAAGCTAGAAGAAACTGAACCAAACAAACAGACACATTCGCTTTTTATTGCTGAGGATTATTTCCTCTCGCACTCTTAACTGTGACTTCTGCAAACCTCTCTATTTCCTCTGCGGCTTTGACCGGCTTCGTCGCAGCTGACGTTGCTTATTTTAAAAGTCCTTCTGTTTTTTACTTTTTGAAATTCAATTTCCTGTGTTCTCACTGAAAGGTGGTCTATCGGTAACACAAATAACACTAGCTCCAAGCTCTTTAGATGAGCTTCGCTACCACTGTCTTTACAGTTTATTACTGGCATATTCATTTAGTGCTACAAACAAACACCTGTGTTATAGGTGTTCGGTTTTACTGCCCAGTTACCAAAATTTAATCCACACCTGCCAGCCAGTCAGACTAGAGAATTATTAGTGGCCATGGTACAATATTAGGTCTTGCTTTATTTTGTTTGGCAAAACATTCTCCAGCAGTGCAACCACTCTCTTACCTACCAAGTGACAAATAAAGCGGGAGCATTGCAGCTCTGCTGGGTTTGAATAGAGCCATATATTTCTGTAACAGAGACTTATGACATGAAACAGATAAATTAAGCCAGCAATGTTACAGATTCCCTATCTGAAAAAGGTTTATGCCAGCCAAGTGCAAACTGGTGACCTGTGCAGGATGTATCCCTCCTTTTGCCCAGTGTGAGCTCAGATAACTTCAGCCGGGACCATAAACAGGATGCACAGGTACAGACAATGAATGGATGACGGCCTCAATGTCAAAAACACCCAGTTTTATATCTAACCTGCCAATGACCAGTGATCCTTTTTATATAGACATGTTTCCCCAACAAAACCACACCATCCTCAAAATGTATTTGTCGTTGGCACATAGAAGTTACAGCTTTGCACAGGACGTGAACGCAATACTGACCAATAGCACAAAAACTCTACTAAGCTCATTCAACCACTTTTGACACAAGGTAGAATCATACGGTCTGTCCGTCTCTTTCTTCTTTCAAATTATTTTGCTGACTTTTGTTCACAGTAGGTGAGTTTCCAAATGTGAATGCAATATGCAGCATAGCACAAATAATGCAGATATTCCAAAAAATTGTTCTTGTACAGTACTGTGCAAATGTTTTAGGCAGGTGTGTAAATATGCTGTAAACAAAGAATGCTTTCAAAAATGGAAGCGTTAATAGTTTAGCTTCATCAGTTAACAAAATGATAAGTGAGCGAACAAAAGAAAAATCTAAATCGAATCAATATTTGGTGTTACTACGCTTTGCCTTGAAACCAGCATCACTTCTTATAGATACACTTGCACAGAAACGGGCAACGTTGAGGATCGTAGACACAGCGGTCGGCCAAGGAAACTTAGTGCAGCAGATGAAAAACACGTCAAGCTCATTTTCCCTTCGAAATCAGAAGATGTCCAGCAGTGCCATCAGCCCAGAACTGGCAGACACTAGTGGGACCCAGGTACACCCACCCCAGGTACACCCACCCTGGCCAGAAGTGGTCTTCATGGAAGAGATGTAGCCAAACAGCCAAACCTCCGACATGGAAACAAGGCCAAGCGATTCAACTATGCACGAAAGCAAAGAACTGGGGTGCAGAAAAATGGCAGCGGGTGCTCTGGACTGATGAGTCAATATGTATTCTGCAACGACCCCAAACATACAGCCAATGTCATTAAGAACTATAGCGTAAAGGAGAACAAGAAGTCCTGGAAGTGATGGTATGGCCCCCACAGAGCCCTGATCTCAGCATGATCGAGTCAGTCTGGGATTACATGAAGAGACAGAAGGATTTGAAAATGCCTACATCCACAGGAGCTCTGTGGTTTGTTCTCCAAGATGTTTGGAACAACCTACCAGCCTTCAAAACCTGTGTGCAAGTGTACGCAGAAGAATTGATGCTGTTTTGAAGGCAAAGGGTGGTCACACCAAATATTGATAGATTCTCTTCTGTTCATTCACTGCATTTTGTTAATTGATGAAACTAAACTATTAACACTTACCTGCCTAAAACATTTTCACAGTGCTGTATATATTTGTATTATTTGTATTACTGAGTCGTAAATCACTGTTGGCTTGCTTTTTAAAAAAAAGACTAAACTGGACCTATGCTTCTAAATCATCAGTTGGAAAATCATTGATTCCTCATATCATCATGATCATGTTCCAAAGCTTACAAAGATTATTAAATGTAATTTTTCTCATCCCAGTATCCAAAGGAATTCCATCCATATCCATATTGTGTGACTCACCTAACGATTTCCTGTGCTGAAATTCTGTGCCTATACAGGAAGTAATGTCCCCTTTTGGAGCAAGGCAGAAAGTTAGGGTGTGGTAGTCCGGGTGGTGGATGCAGTAATCAATATTTGATATTCTCAGTTGGTCACATGACCATATGGCATCCCTCGAAATGAGGAACTCGCAGAGTTATCAGCCCACTCTGCAGTTCCCTACAGCTCTATGGAGTGTTTTGGCGTTTTTCAGCTCATTGTTTTGTTGTCATCACTCATAACATTACTGTTACTAGAGGCAGGCGGCCTGAAGATAAGAAGATCCTTTATTAATCCCACAGCAGGGAAATGTACAGTGGTACAGCAGCAAGAAGACAGCGTAATAGCAACAAATATCAGTAAGAAAAAGCAATATATAATAAATAAATAGGTAAACAGACTTAAAATTGACATTATTGCATGTAAGAATATTGATATTGCACAGTTTGGTGTATGTTTATACTGAACAAGTGAAATTGTCATTTTGGTGTGTGTGGTCTACTGGCAGCAGTGTTGATTAGAAAGTCTGACAGCAGACACAGGATGTTTTCCAGAGTTTCAAGCTAAGGTTGAAAATGCCAACTATCCTGCACAACTGGTCTGCACTGGACTTGAGAAGTTTTGAGTTGATGCCATTCGGATCCGCGTCCTTCCTCACCTTGATCCTCCTGAAATCTTTCCTCACCTGGTTTTTGTTTGGGAAAGATTGGGGCATGGGGGTCTGTATGGCGGAGGTTGTGGGTGTGGGCGTAGTGGAGCATTGGACAGGAGATGACAAACTGTGAGCTGAGGGGACTTTCTTCAAAATCTATTGAAGAAAAGGTTCAAATCATTCACCCACTTTCAATCCCCCCCAAACTGGGAGTTGGCTTCCTTGTGACCAGAGATGGCTTGAAGGCCCCTCCAGATTCCACTGATGTTGTTCCTCCATCTTCTTCTTGTAGCTGTTTTCTTGCCCTCCCTGATCCTCCTCCTCAGCTCTTTCTGCTCATTCTTCTGCTCTTCTTTATTTCCTCACTTAAAGGCCCTCTTTTTTTTTCCCGAGAAGAGCCTTTATGGGAGGCATAATACAGGTTTTGCTGTTGGAAAAACATCGTACAGTCCTAGTTGGTACGGTATTCTCTACACAGAAGTTTATATAGTCCATTATACAGTGTGTGTGAGCGTTAATGTCCTCCCCATGAGCACCACAAAGTACTTCCCACGTACAAAACAGTCCCTCAAAGACATGTTTAGGGCATGTGTATGCCGTGTCTGCAGCTTGCTTGTAACTGAGTGAATGACATCACAGGCCGGGTCAGCATTTACAATCGTCCAACGCAGAGTTCGTATTGAGTTGGCGAGGTTAGCCATGTCTCCATGGACAGCATAATGCTACACTGCCAGTATTCCCTCTGGTGTCTGGTCAGTACCTCTAACTAACTCCTCCATTTTATTGGGAAGTCCCCATGATGATCGAGGGCTGCGCTCGGGATGCCCGGACGCGGTAAACAACATAAACACCAGTAAAGAGAAGATTATTCTCCATAGTGTACAGATAGAACCCTAGCCTGAACTATACCTTAACTATTTTCTCTAACCTTAACCATACCATAATGCCATGCACAGATATTGTAAACAGTGAGAGGTTTAAAAATGTAATGAAAATTGCATCATTAAACATAATCATGGACTGCGGTCAAATCGTCAAACAATTGTGTCCTATGTCTTTTCCTAAACACTTTTCCTTGACCTCAATAGAAAACATCATGAGGTCAAGAAAAGATGTGAATTCATAAGGAAGTAGGAAAAGAGAATATCACTGCACTTACAGTAGGCTACATAATTATGCAACAGCGGATGTTATTGACGTGGGTCTGCTGAGGTCGCTTTAAATGCAATTGTGGGACTGCATTATTTCCTTTCTTTTGTTAAAGGATGGTCCAGTGTGCCATATGCTAAAGGAGATAAGAAAGGAAGCAGATTTCCTTTACCATTTATAGAATTCTACCAGCTCTCATCATGGCTGCCACGTCACCCAGTTAGGAACCTTCCTGAGCAAAAAAGACAGCAGCCTAGGTGTTTGTAGAATCAGCTGGCCAACAGACATTTTGACTAGTCATAGTCAGAAAAGCACATGTTACTAAGCAGCTAAATTAAATTAAGCTTTCCATCATTTTATCATTTACACCTGGGCTCTTCCGATTGTGGCATGTCAAAATATGTTCTATGAAAAAGGCCTAGATTTACATTTTGTCTGTGATAGCGTTGATTTTTCAACCTTTCTGGTTTTCCATTTCTTTCGTATGAAAATCAACTTGCAGAGACTTGAAAATGACTCGAGATGGGCAGTCCATTGCAGCTGATACATTCTGTTTTATGTCTGTCGTTTTATTTTTGTCAAAGGTATTTTATCACTGCATGGTAATTCGGTTGAAAGTGCAGGCTTTGAAAGTCTACTGCAGACTTTTGTGTTCACGTGCTGGTCCGGAAATCTAAGTTATGAGCGTTGGCTGCCACATAGCATTGTATTCATGAGCTACAGCATGATGTGGGAAAATCAAACCCAGAAGATACAGAAAAGATACAAAGCAAACATGGTCGTTGTGGTGAATATGGCAGCTGCATGAATTCAACCATCCATTAAATTGCTTTTGTTTAATTAATAATGCCACCTCACTTTTGTCAACAAAGATATATATTACAATGTCCTACACACCCTTAACGCACAGGCCAGGACCTTTAATGGTGTCATGTGGTAGAGTAGTTACAGACTCTTCACAGTCCTCTGACTTTGAGTCTAAAATGTATGCTGAAGGTCAGTGTTCCTTCACACCCTACAGCTCACGACCTTGTGTCTTAACAGATGAAGAATCACTCCATTTACTCTCTAAGACTGTCCGTTCAGCCACTTTAAGAGAAATCAATGTACTTCAGCCCTGAGGAGAACAACACTCTGAAGTCTCTGCCATTCTGACCTACAAATGATCACTGTGCTATCCCCAAAGGCTCGTCTGTGTTTATATATGTGCTTTGCTGTATGTGTGTGTATGCTGGTGTGCACTACAGTGTGACAGGAAGACAAAGAGACATAGATGGGGGGGGAGGGGTCTTTAGAAGACAATAATTCATATGGTACATCATGTTTGTGACATGTTTGCAACAAAAAATTAAGCAGAGGTCCAAATATGAAAAATACGTTTTCACATGTCCTTGTTTCAGTTGTGATTGTCTTCCCGTGAGTCTATGAATATCAAATCAAATCGACTCAAAACAGTTCAGCATCGTTTTATCAGTAAATGATGAACTGGCTGCACTTCAGCTGACACAAAACTTTGATTTCGGGCAATGCCTTTTAGCCCACGCAAAGTACACTGCCAAAGTCACACACTAATATTTCGTTGGACCGCCCTTAGCTTTGATTACGGCATGCTTTCGCTGTGGCATTGTTTTCGATAAACTTCTGCAATGTCACAACATTTATTTCCGTGCATTAATTTTTCACCAAGATCCTTTATTGATGATGGGAGAGTCGGACCACTGCGCAAAGTCTTCTCCAGCACATCTCAAAGACTCTCAATGGGGTTAAGGTCTGGACTCTGTGGAGGCCAATCAATGTGTGAAAATGATGTCTCCTGCTCCCTGAACCACTCTTTCACAATTTGAGCCCGATGAATCCTGGCATTGTCATCTTGGAATATGACCGTGCCATCAGGGAAGAAAAAATCCATTGATGGAATAACCTGGTATAACATTCAGTATATTCAGGTAGTCGGATGACTTCATTCTTTGGCCACATAACGTTGCTGAACCTAGACCTGACCAACTGCAGCAACCCGAGATCATAGCACTGCCCCCACAGGCTTGTACAGGAGGCACTAGGCATGATGGGAGCATCACTTCATCTGCCTCTCATCTTACTCTGATGCGCCCATCACTCTGGAACAGGGTCAATCTGGACTCTCCTTCCAGTTTTTAATAATGCGTTGGACAGTTCTTAACCCAATTTTAGTAGTTTCAGAAATCTCCTTAGATGTTTTGTTTGCTTGATGCATGCCAATAATTTGACCC
>JAVQJF010006599.1:0-12633 GCA_036023855.1 Gadopsis marmoratus
TCAGGGTTCAGTGTCTTGCCCAGGGACACTTCGACATGTGGGCAGTGGGAGCTGGGATCAAACCACCAACCCTGGGGTTAATGGACGACCGCACTATCCTCTCAGCCACAGCCGCCCCAGATATAGCGCTATATCATAACAGAGTTATCTCATAGCACTTGTTAATATAGAGCAAGTCTAGACCAACTCTATATGTATAGACCCAACAATTCCACCATGAGGAGTACTAGGCGACAGTGGCAAGGAAAAACTGCCTTTTAACAGGCAGAATCCTCAAGCAGAACCAGGCTCTGGGTGGGCGGTCATCTGCCTCGACCGGTTGGGTAGAGAGAAAAAAAAAGATAAATAGAGGGGGGGGGGGAGTGAGAGCAGGATGAAAGAGAACACACAGTAGCACAGTACAATTCCACATACATAAGATGCAAAGCAATGGCAGTTACAATTTCAGTGATGTTAAAATTCTGGGAGCGCAGTGCTCTAGTGGGGTAATAGGGTACTATGGGCTCTTTAAGATATGATGGTGCCTGACCATTAAGGGCTTTATAGGTGAGGAGAAGGATCTTAAATTCAATTTTGGATTTTACAGCTAGCCAGTGTAGAGATGCTGGTACTGGAGAACTATGATCTCTTTTCCTATCTTAATACTTCAGATTTACTTTAGTTGAATAAATCTATTCAGAAGTAGATTACAAACTGAAAGATTTTCTTTTTGATTGGGTTAGTATGCATGTAAACAAAGAGCTCAGCACTAGTTTTTGGAAAGAAAAGCCATGTATGCTGCAGTAACACCCTATGCCCACACAAGGCTTAAATATACATTGACCAGTGGTAAATAGGCCTAGTTGATTTATAAGCACATGGCAGGGTGCAGTAGTGGTGTGATGTTCCAGCCTTGCCACTGACCTCCGGCTGTGCTTTTATCCTAAATACATTTGTCACCAGCACACACTGACCTCTGCATAGTCAAACAGTTACTTTTCCCATTGACCGAGACCTGCGGCTGGCGACAAAACTGTAATTTTGTCACATCAGACTGCTCTTTTTCTGCACAACTTACTTTCAAAACAACACCAACAGCATTATTTCCATGGTTAACAGAATTATTTGCATGACAGTTTATTACCTCAACACGAGTGCATATTGGCAAGACCTGCAACCACAAATGTATCTCAGTCTTTGTGAAACAACATGCCGATTAGTGTTGTTACCATATCTGTAACTGCCTTATTACAGTGGGATATTGTGGCCGTACTGTCCGTTTGTAGTGGCATCTCAGTTGTTCCCAGCAGGACATATAATCTGACTGTGTGGACAGAAGTCTGGCAATTTCACAGGCCTGTGGTCCATGTGACCAGACTAAACAAGCCCTCTCTCTCACACACACACACTCACACACACACAGAATCCCCTTACTGGGCCAAAGTTCAACAACTGCATACAGATGCCTACAAGCAATTAGACGTCCACATGCAAAGCTACAAAGGGGTAGCTGTGGAGGTTACTTTAGGACATTTTGCACGGTTGCCATGGCGAAGCTGACACTCCTGCCCGCATCCTGCATGAGAAAGGTCATGTGTCTTTTGTTCACCCCTCACCCCTCCTCGCAGGCTTGTGCTTAGCTGCGGTTGTCAAGCTGTAAGGAAAAATGTCAAAAATAATAAATGTATAAATGCAACAGAGAGGGGAAAAAATTGACAGAGTGCTAGAGTGCAGCCAAGCTGTGCACTCGGTATGGTATTTCAATACTTAATATTCATGCACTTAAGCCAAAGTCTCACAAAATACTTGTTTTTGCTTTTTATTAGCTTTCAATCTAAAGCAGTCAGAAAAATTAGGACATTATGCATGTGTTATTCATTTAGGCCGCATTTAATATTGGTTTAAATATCCATTTCACAGCACCATCCTACTTGCAGAAAACACACACACACACACACAACCTATATGATATGTCACTGGTGTCAAAGTGTCACAGCAGGGCATTCACTCGATGACAGACCGTTTTAAACTATCTCTGAACCCCCGACCCTCCACCCCTCCTCCCTGTGACATAGCCGACCCCTACCCCCACCCATTTACCCCAAAGCTGACCCTCACATCACTGGCAGCCAATAGATTTGTGGCCTAATCCATCACTTCCCTCCACTAGCTCGACTCTCCCGGTTCATTGTCAGCAACGAGGAGAGGGGGGGTAACTGTTTACACCCATCATCTACCGCTTTATGCACTTACGTACATGTACAATTATGTACATGCACGGTCATTCACGCCGCCCCAAGGGCACAACAACACCTCACGTCATTGGTCTTTCTGCTTATCTCGTCAAACCAAGACCCCTACAGCTTGGTATTTCACTCTGTCGGTGCAGCCATGTCAGTTTCCTTTTGCTGGTTGTGTTTTTGATCAACATAAAGCAGAGAAATGATAACTGGTGTACAAACTGGATCCGCTCCACTTGAAATGCAACGCTTGAAACTTTGTTTTTCATGTGAACTGTGTAGGCCCGACTCATATCTGAGTCTGTCGGAGTAGGTTTTTAAACACTTCGATCCCTTTATTTTTTGTGGCTGGTTCTCTAGAGTGCAAGTAGAACATTGAACAACTATTTCGGTGTGAGGAAAAATAAATAAATAAAAGTTATTATTTCTGCCAAACAAGGGAATGTTTAGTAGGCAGAGAGTTCAGGCTGGCCAAGTATGATGTTTGTTCCATGTTTTCTCCAGGCTGTAGTTTCAGATGAACATGATGCTAAGGGCCGACCTTTAACCCCCAGACTTCCAGCACTCCCTCGTGTTTGCATTCCACAACAGCCTTTTTTCAAATGCTGGGTGAAGTCTGCACTGTGCAGAAATCTGGTGCTGGGAAAGGAATAAGACTGCACAGCCTAAGAAACACCCAGCATGCTTATGTTGTGTAGAGCGACTCTGTTACATTGAGGTTACCATGCAGACACAATGCAGCTCTGTATCTCAGTAAAACACTTTTGTAATATTACTGTAACTGGGTAGATAACCTGAGTCACTCTCCTTTTGTCCCCTGCAGAAAACTTCCAGACGATCCCAGAGCAGAATGGAGCATCTCATTGGTCTCTTCTGTAATTGTGAAGCACATGAGAGCTCATTCCTTCAACATGGTATGCTCAGCTCTCTGCTTAATTCATGCCTTTCAAAGCAGTCGCTTTTCTGTCATTTCCTGTTTGATGTTGACACACAGTTTCCCTGCCATGCTTTGTACAAAATCCATGTATTGTTGTGTTTTGACCACATATTTTGGCACCACAGCTTCCTTGCTCATTATCCCAGTTTCACTGCGGTCTGTGTCATAATCCTGTCAGTGGCCGTCACCTTTTGTCCAACCCAGACAGTATTTTGAGCCGCCCCTAAACATGAGGGGAAATGGCCTCTGCTGCAGTAGAACGTTTGGACTCAATTTCTGTGTTTACACAAAGATCCTTATCTGCTCCACAGATTCTTATCTGCAATTGCAGTGCCGCACTATTAACTGATGGGAATGTGGCAAATTTAGAAACAAAGAATTTTCACCTGGTCTTTCTCAACCAGGGTAAAACTTGTCTAACGCTCTGACAAGCAGAAGGTACAGCAGCAATGGCAAAAAGCCCCACAGTTCTTTAGGGAAGATGATTACACACAGCTGCGTTCTTCTATCCTATAGTTGCTGATGTCTTTTTCTTATCAAAGACAACAAACATACACCATCTCCTCCCATCCTGTCTGGCTGAGCAGCAAAGAAAGCCTCTAGACCCAAAAGTAAGCTAGAGAGTCATGTCTTCTCTAACAAATATATGCAGCAAAAATGCACAGTTCACTTTTCCTCCTCTTAAACTGAATATTGTTTCCTGTTTTTTCCACATACAAGCCTGCAAGAATAAAGTTCACAAGTTACTTATATGTGGTGGTTAGGAGCTTAAAATTGTGCTTGATTGCAAAGACATAGTCATGGTAGAATACGCCTCAGCATAGCAAATGCCAAGTCTTTAGTCAAGCACTTTTTCTTTCCCTTTGACCTGATTTCTTTTTCACTTGCTTCCTCTGGTGTGCAAGCATGGACACAGAAAAAGGCTTTTAAATATCAGTTGTTGGCTGCCAAGCAGCTCCACAATCAGACACAGAAACCTTTCCGCTAACCCAAGAAAAATCTCTGCCTCTGTTTTTGCCTCCGTTTATTTAAATTCACTTTTAGATAACCAGATTTTGGCTTTTCAGTCACACAGTTGGATATTTTGTTGTTTCAGGTGCTGACCTTTGATGGAAGAGGAGTGAGTGGCCATGCCAATCACATAGCCATCCATAAAGCTGTCAGGTACTGACTGAACTTCAAGGCTTTGCCATCAGAAAAACAGATTTTGTTTTTTTTAAATCCCTCAACTTAAAGATGCCATCCTCGGGGATATTATGTGGTTCACACATGCACACAGAAACCAGCGCACTCCACAATCATAAAACACCATCCAGGAAAATGCAGAACATTTAGACTCGCATCAACATCCATCTTTCCAAATGTTTCCCCACAAAGACGCACACACACCATGTTTTTCAGAATTGGTCTGTTACATAGCTGAGAGGTCATCCAAACAGAGTCCTCAGAGGCACTCGGCTTTGCTCCCAGAGAGCTGCAGTAAATCCTGTCCCTGAAGTGGTGAGGTGGGAGGGCAGCTCTGGTTTGGAGAGGCCAACCAAGCAAGTTGCATCAGACTGTTGGTTTAAAAAAAAAAAAAAAGTGTTTTGCACTGCAAAGTGTTCGTTGCTGTCCCCATATTGCACGGATGCCTTAATTGTCTGCCGTGGACATTTTTCCTCACTGAGCCTATATGGCAATCTGTGGGCCTCATCTGTTGTGCATGTGAGCTTCTTGTTAGGCTGGACAGGCACTAGTTTCACATAACTCTAAATCTCAATGGTTTGTTGTTGGGTTTTGTTTTTGACAACATATTCACAGCTATTGCATATGGAAATACAAGTTTGGAGGAACACTTGACCCTGCTCCCACCAAGACTTGAAAAAGCCCTCCAGCACTCAATACAACAAAACACACATAATGGTAGATATTTAGCAGTAGCTTGGCTGCGTCAGTAAAACTCTAATCTTAGTTACGTGTTGGCAAGTAGAGACATCACATGTGCCCATATTTTGTTCAGGTTGCCAACACAAACCCTGTCAGTGAAGTGTTTCATCCCGCTGACAACAATGTTTGCATCCTTGACACTTTCAGTGAATAACATTGTTTTTTTTCTCAACTTACAGCCATCTCGCTTACACTGGACAAGTACCCAATGGTAGGTTTGAGGTTTATATGTGTTTAATGTGTGACCAAAGTATCACAGGTCAGATTTACTGGTCGCTCTCAGAAAAGCTGTCTGTAACAGCAGAGGAACAAAATCCCAGTTGTTCCAGTGGAAACTGACTGCTTCCACTGGAACAACAAGTGTGATGACAGTGACTGGCATGTGACTAAACAAAGGCTGTATTAATTATTAAGCTCATTAAAATACAGAAAGACATAAATGACTCCCTCACATGAGAGGCACCACCTCTCCAGTCTGCATTTTCCACACTGAGAACCCAGGAAAGTGCTGTAAACTCTGGCTCAGACCTGACATTTTGTTAATATACAGCGCCCTCTTCTGTTTCAAAGGGTTGCATGGTGTGTGTCTCCTCTATACATTTTGGTCTGCATGGGGCCAGTTGGATATCAGAAACCAGAGCAATAAGAATGCTTGTTTTTCCACCTGTGTGCCCTCAGACTACATATGATGGTTTCATTCCAGATGTTTGTAATTTCAAACTTTGTATTTTGACAGATGTTAAAATCAGTCTCTCCATCTGTACTGTGCAGGCATAATGAAATTTTAGAACAATTTGACAGCCTTAATTTTTACTTTCGGTTGCTTCTGAAAGGTCTTATGACGCTCATGGGGAATTTCTTGAACGGAATGTGAAAGGAAACGTAGGACAGAGAGGGGGCGACGTGTTGCACCAAGACTTCCACTACTTTGCTAGTTTGGTAAACACATAGAGCACAACCACATTAATGTTTGAGTAGACAGCGTCATAAGAAACCAGCAGCAGGCCCATGTTTCAACAGTCACATGCTTTGCTGGTGAATAGCAATTTATTTCAATTATTTATTCAGTCTGCCTTGCCCTCTTTAGCTTGCAGTGAGCAATCTGGAAAACAGCGGGTGTGTCGTTAATCATGCTCTCTGGTTTATTTATAACCAGGCATTTACACCTCACTTGTTTGACTGGTCTTACTGTAGCCCCTAGGAAAGGCAGGGGAGAATTAGGCCCAACCTGAAATAAGCCTCACATGCCGTGCCCCACAAACTCCTGCCTAAAGTTTCTGTACGATATTGACAATATGTGTTTTGTAATATAATGTGATATTTTTGTAGTGGGTTGTCCAGTTTTTATATGATTTCCTTCTTGGTAATACTAATATGTCACATAAGCACTTCAACTCCCATACAGTAGTACCAGTGGTTCTCATTTTCTTAATTCACACAACTACTACACACAGAGACTACACAGGAGGAACAGCCTAAGTGTGAAGAAGGCTGTTACTGACATGAGGTTGCCTCACAATTAAAGCATTTGAGAGAATGGCCTAGTTAACGGTCTGCTGCTGTAATGAGCGTTTACCATATTAACAGCTAAATGGGTCTTTGTCTGTTCTCCCAGAATGCTGTTTGCTCTCCCTGGTGTCTGTTGGCCTCCTCAGGAAGTACATCTCCTTCCTGGACCTTCCCTTCAGCTGGCTGCTTCCCTCAAGTCTCTGCTGTGTTATAGGCTCACAGGGCTACAGGCAAGCCAAAGTAAGCCTTCAAATAAGACAGTTTGTAGGAAAGATGTTTCACTTTCTACTATTAGAGGGCACATGTGTTTTTAGTACCTTGTAACAAGGGTAAATACAGCAATGATTACCCCAACGGGTACTTCTGCAGTTACCAGGGGGTATGTAGAAAATTGTGACGCTCTACTAATTTGAGAAAAAATTGAATTAAAAAATGAAAAAAGTCTAGACACAAGATTACAAATGTATGTGACGCTGATTATTATAGTTGTTGTCACAATAACTCACTAACTATGGTAGTCTGACTGCACATCACAGGGCTCAGTTTCCCACCAACCTGAGTCAACTGTAAGTTGATTAGACTGCAGAAAAACTAGTTTGAAAAAGACAACAAAAAGCAAAACGTCAAGATACTGTCAATGGTTTAAACAACCAGTTTCTGTCACTCCAAATGTCAGTAGTACCAATGCAAACTTCTATATACCTTCTATTAAAGGGGTACATAGGCCCGTCTGATAGGGTTGTATAGTATATGTGCCAAATAAACAAGAGTGGAGAGGTTTGTAAAAACGAGACATGGCATTGGCATGTCACATCAAGGTCATATTATATAAAGAAATTAATACATTTACACAAAGCTTCAGATTTTGACCACTACTGGCTGTTAATTGAGGTCTCACAATATCATGTTATGGTTATATAACCTCTCAAACAACCCTCTCTTCTTTTCAGGAGGCCATGTTTTGTCATCGCACTCAGCTCCTGTGGTTCCGTTACCTCTACATCGCCTTCTCTCGGTACATGTTCGTGAACACGTTCCAAATGATCGCACAAGGACCAAAGAACCTGAAGATCTATTAAGTTGGTCTCATCCAGGTCCAGATGCACTGATTGTTACTCTGTTAGGTGTCCCACTGCCTAACTACACCAATACTGTGGTGGGAGCAAATTTAGCAGATGTTTACAAGTCTGATTTATACATACATATATATTTATATATATATATATATATGAATAAAGTAGCGTGAATAGTTTTTCTTAAGCACTTTCAGTGAATAAAGCTGATAATAATTTTGAAATAACAATAACAGAAACTTCTTATGCCTTTTAGCTACAGAAACAGCTTTATTGTTTTACACTGTATAAAAACAACACTAGGGTTTTTTTTTTCTTCAAAGATAGTTGAAATTACTGTACAGTGTCTGTTATACTGCTGATTAAAAAAAAAGTTGGATTCTTGTATCACAGTGTTACTTTGTTTCTCTCAGCTGTGTGTCTGCTGCAGGTCTAGACATGCCTCTGATGCTCTTGTGAGCTTGCATGCTGTCTTCCCACTTCTCCCCACAAAACATCTCAACTGTGACACTGCAGACAGTACCGGGATCCAGACAGTGTGGAGCAACACCTGGGGAGAACAGCAGCAAAGGAGAGCTCATTGACTTGCATATGAATAAAACGGCCCATTGTCTCTAGAAAATTCCACAGACAACTTGGGTTTACTGGTTCAATAATGCAAAGTAGTAGGTTTGAAGGGCAGTTTTCTGAAATCACTGTCTAATCCAACATAGACCATTTATCTCCTATTGTGAACATCACATTTCTGTTCTCTACAAATACAATAAATATAGGGAGTTAAAGCGCAGACTGGGTTGGTTAGTTTGAATTAAACACAACAGAGTTAGTTTGGAGTAAGCAGCAGGATGATGACATACGTTTCCAACACACAAGAGTGATTGTGACTGTCTTGTGTCAGTAATATCATACCATATCCATCGGGATTGGAGCGTGGAGAGTAGAAACTTTGAACGCCACATGTTTTACAGAAGGTGTGTTTAGCAACATGGGTGTTAAATGTGTATGTGGTCAGATTGTCTGAGCCCTGCAGGGGGAAAAAAAACATGATTCACTTAAAATGCTCCTATGAGTTTTATGTGAAATTGTGTCTAATCTTTTGCTTGAGTTTACTACCTGTAAGAGTGTGAAGTGATTTTTCGGGACAATGAAATGATGGTTTTGTTTCTTTGTGCAAATGCTACAGCTGGAGGAAAAAAACATAAATCAGTGTGTATTGATTTGCTAGAAAGTGTAGAATCAACAAAACTCTTTAACATGAAGATAGTTTTTTTGTCTTACCCAAACGTACAAATGTAGCATCTGTGCCCGAATGACTTTTTGTTTTGGCAGAAGACTACCATTTAATTTTAGATTTAAAATCATACATGTCTTGTTTTCTTCCTAATGCAAACATTTATTATATAAGATAATTTCCAAGATAATGTCCATACTTGCACTGGAAAACATGGAGATCTGCAGAACTCCAGACTTCAAATCTAACAGCCCCACAGTGGCAGCCGCCTGTGTGTTTCACAAGATCCATTCTGTAGATAAAAAGAAAGCAAACTATCATGATGAATAAAAAATTTTCATATTTGAGTATTCTGAGATAGTAAGCTTTACGTCAGTCACTTTGATGTCAACAAGAAAAAGAACGGGTGAAATAACCTAGCTCTTCCATGAAGTTCTGTTGAAACTAGTGTGACGTGTTTGTTGTGAAACCTGTTGACGTGGAACTGGATGTAAAAGAGTTCCAATCACCCTGCTGAAGAAAAGATTACGATCCTGGTCAAAGTCTATCACTGATTAGAGCTACATTTACATTTTAAGCCTCTCAGCTAGTTACGCCTTTGACCCATTCACAGCTATTGATGTGGTCATTGAATACCTCAACATTCAAAGGTGGGTACCTCTAAGAAAAGCCAACGTCTTGTTGTCCCGAGGCACTTTGAGTTCATGTGATAATAGTATCAGCTTCCACGTTGCTCAGCTAGGTCTACGTCCTGCTTGAAAGATTGCTTTTCCAGGAACACTTTGAGGCAGTCCAGAATTATGGGGCAGGGCAGAGTACAGCAGACTTGCACAAACACATTCCTCAGAAGTTGAACTAGTTCAGCCAGAAGCCCAGCTCTGCAGGAAAGCACTGACGTGGTGCATCACGGGCTGGGTGTCATATGACAGGGTGCCGGAGGGGTGGGGTAGGGGAATGTTGTGACACAAATATATAAATTAGGACTCTCTGTGCTGTATCACATCTATTCCCCAAAAATAGAATCCCAGTGGGCTACAGACCCCCCCCCATCTGAGCTTTTGCTCTTTGATTTAACTTGTTGATTTATTAGCTTACAGCGCCACAGTTGTCTGGAATGCTGGTGGAGCTAAAAGTGTGCAATCAGATCACTGGTCAGTGCTTGAAGCCAGTGATGAAGTTACACATTTTCTGCTATCTTGTTAGGGTCCTGTGTTGGTTCCCATAGCCAACTTTGGAGACCACTGACCTAAAATATTCAGTATGTTTAATCAGCTTAACTGCAGGGACATATCACAAAAACTCACATTATCCAATGAATATCCTTCAACTGACTTTAAAATAAACTTGTTCATTCATACAATCTTTAGTCTGTGTTTAACTTGTGGGAATTTTCCAGTATCACCTGGATGTTGACGTCATGCCAGGCATAGTTAGACTTGGGCACACAAGAACAAGATCAAGCCCTGTCCTGTGACTTTGACAGTACAATGAATAATACCATATGGCTTGGTATGAATTACTCAAAGAACTAACAAGGAAGATCTGAAAACTGACATAATATTTCATCCTCTGAGATACAGCTTGAACTATTAAATTTTCAAAATCATATAGTGTCGTGTTAGGAAACAGAATGTTGAGTGTTAGGAGTGTATCCGGATTTTGTTAACACTACATGATATGCGCGTGAGGTTTTTGTTTTTTTTTACTCCTGCTATACAACTTTTTCTTATAGAACTGGTCACTTGACATTCTGCGCTCTGTAGGCTACAGTGTGTGCATCATGATAAGTGTGATATAAGACATCCAAGACAACTGCACTATCATTTGAATATATGTATTTTCAGAAGAAACCTAGATTAAAAAAGCCCAAATGACATCTGGCATAACACTTGACGTTGTCTAAATAAGAAACAGTATAAGCCAACAGCCAAATATGGTCTCTGGGTCTCAACTATCACGTGTTTCTGTATTTAATTCATTATGACCATAGAGCCTGTGGTGATGACAATATTGTGTGCTTGCCTGGTTAACCAGTATCAGCTAATCCAAATGATCAGATTAAATCTTTTGCAGTGGCGTTGGC
Source organism: Gadopsis marmoratus (assembly GCA_036023855.1). Lineage (NCBI taxonomy): Eukaryota > Metazoa > Chordata > Actinopteri > Centrarchiformes > Percichthyidae > Gadopsis > Gadopsis marmoratus. Next base: position 10,979 of record JAVQJF010006599.1, read on the forward strand.
TATAAATTATGCATGTATTCTTGAATTAACCCTATGTGGATATGGATTCTCATCGAATGAAATAAGGTGGGTAAAGGAGGTCAGTTAGCAGCGTTATCTTCCTCTTGGCATCAAAAACGTTACGCACATGTTTACCAAGCACGTTACCATCTGTTAACACTGTGACAGAACTCCTGTCTGCACACGTCCCTGTTGCGTGTCACGTAAATGCATAGTCATTTAGACTTGAGTTCCTTAAATAACAATGGGTATGATATTCTGTGCAATATGCAGAAGGCTACGCTGCAATTGGCCTAGAATTACACGAGACTTTTGTCTATTTCGGTTTTATAATTCTTGAAAAGGTCGGCGTTATAATCCCATAGTCATAAACGAGGTTTAGTCATCAAACATTACTTACTGTAACGCAGCAACCAATCGCTGGTCAAACAAACAATTGTACAGTCCAATCAGAAGCCCGCGGCGTGATCCTGTTGCTATGGCTGTTCTAACCAAATCTGGAGCCAGGCAGAAAAGGTGTTCCGCCGCGGAGGATATGTCAAAATATAAACTTCAAGCATACGGTTTTTGACTAATCGTTTACGTTCATGACTAAACGTGGGGATATTCAATATAATAATACTGTAAAAATAAATACTGTGCATTGAATAATGCACTTCGAGTCAGTGGGAACTATTTTCAAATGCGGACGGATTTTGACAGATGACGTAGGCAGACTCCAGTATATAACACAGGTGCCGCCGCCGCAGCATAGCTCTTCAGCGGAACCTTGAAAGAAGAAACCTCGTACAAGCAAAAGAACAGAATTTACTGCGTCTCCTTTTAGTAAGTACAATTTTAATCTTGTTTTGACCTGTATTACCAGTAGTATTTGAACTATCTATACAGTGGATGTTGCTTAGTCGCTTGTTTGGAGAACAGTGCCATGGTTTTACAGTTTATCTTAACATAACGTAATGGTCTCAGATGTTAACAATGCCTCCAATTGATGTTAAATCCTAAAGTAAAACCAAGTGGTTTAGCTATATTATCGTTTTAGCTTTACGCAGGCTGTTTATGAGGTTTGGCGTTAGTCAGGTCGTCGTCGATTTCGACGAAGCTGTAACGCAACAGTGGTTAGCTAATGTTTAGCTATAGCAATGACTCAACATTTCCAGTATCGTCCATTAGCGAGCAGCGTTAGCTGAACAAAAGGAAGGTCAAGCTGTTCACAAAATGGCGCTCGGACTGGAATGGCTGCTGATCTGCCGATACTTCACAGCTAGACATTAACATCCTCCTTTAGAAATACTTTCAATGTATTTTTGGCTTGAGTAATCTGACTCTCATTTCGACTTTTAACTTGACTTATAGAGACCGTTAATGCCAGCGCTTCTGTAAAGTAATTACAGGGATTTAAATTATATATTCACTTAAATATAATTTGAGTGCCCAGTTACCTTGTGTGAACGGTTATTATTTCAATTTATTTTAACCCCTGATTTGGTTTCTCAATGCAATACAGGTGCAAACATGCAGATCTTCGTCAAGACCCTTACTGGCAAGACCATCACCCTGGAGGTTGAGCCCAGCGACACCATTGAGAATGTCAAGGCCAAGATCCAGGACAAGGAAGGCATTCCCCCAGACCAGCAGAGGCTGATCTTTGCTGGCAA